>JANHGB010001107.1:0-15811 GCA_026283785.1 Coracopsis vasa | reverse complement strand
TGTTTGGAAACAGCAGGCATCCCGCAGCTCAGCCCCTGCTGCAGGAGGACCTCCAGCAGGGAGCACCGAGTGCAGCCCTGCCCACGGTGCACCCTCCCCTCACAAGACCAGTGCAGGCGCTCTCTACACCCCGAGCTCTGCGCTGCAGCCTCCCCTCTCATCGGCTCTGTCTGGTTCCGACGCTGCCACCGCCGGGGCAGCCGGAGCAGAGCTCCCAAACTGGGACCTGTCCCTGAGGCGAGCGCTCCCCATCACCCTCACCGCCCGCTCGCGCTACCGGCGCCAACTGCAGCGCCACACCCTACCTGCCACACTCCCTGGGGCGGATTTTACCCGCTCAAGGCGGTGCCATCCCTCCTGGCTCCGCCCCTTGTGAGTACCTGATCGCGTCAGCGGAGCTGCCGGCCCATGGGCAAGGCCTGGCGAGGGCTTGAGGCTCCGTTGTGGCTGTTGCCGCTCAGAACTGAGGCTCCTGGACGCGGTGTGTCCCCTCACCCAGGGTTGAAGGCTCCTCTCTGGAACTGCTCACCTCGGCAAAAATCATAACAAAAGAAACAGCGTAACAGACTTTTTAACTTAAGTCTTGAAAAGCAGTGTGAAATCATCTTCATGTAACTAGCTAGAGTGACTGTATTCCCTCTTGAATGGGACAGTCAACAGTTGCCAAATGTTGTTATCTACTTGAATTCTGACTATTGGCAAATAATGGTGAACCGCGGTGAATGACGTTTTCTTACTAGTAACCAAAACGAATTGAGCAGTCGCTTGCTTTAACAGATGTAACAGAAGGCAAACAGCCACCGTGGGGCACCATGCAACAGGTTATAAATGTGAACATGAAAGGAGGGCCATATTCATGGCTAAGGGATACTGAAGCTCAGTAAAAATTACATTTCTGTATGCCTAGTCAAGAAACTGTGTTCTCTGAAATGTCATTAATACTATTAAGCACTTCTTTGCTCATCCTGCAAAGATCTTTCTTAGCTGCCATAATTCCATGTACAGCCAATTGATATTAATAGGTATAGCAAGTAAACAGGCAGCCAAATATGTACAAGCACTAGACTTACTCAGCCAACTGGAAATGATGGAGGGAAGTGTAGTTTAACTATTAGAAAAACAGTATTTAGGGTATAACATGCCTCATATTTCTATACACTGATATTAACACAGCATAGGGTGTTCTTTATGCAACTACTCATTTGAAATTTTGCATGAACCCTGGAGCTCATGCAAGCTCTTGGGGTTTAGCATTACCTGGGAACAACATTAGACACTGTGTTCACTGGGCTGGATTGTGGCAATATTCTACCTATGTCACAACCAAGTCGTTGTGGTTTCTTTACTGGTGATAGATTGATTGTAAACGTGTGCCGCTGGCGTTTAGTTCAGGAGTCTGCCAACCATACTTCTAATTTATATCTGTACCACACTCCTGTCTT
This sequence comes from Coracopsis vasa, assembly GCA_026283785.1. Taxonomy (NCBI): domain Eukaryota; kingdom Metazoa; phylum Chordata; class Aves; order Psittaciformes; family Psittacidae; genus Coracopsis; species Coracopsis vasa. The sequence goes on along the minus strand of JANHGB010001107.1, from coordinate 14,369 downwards.
TCTAATTTATGTACTGACATGCCTGATCTTCCTTCCTGCATCCTTATCAATGAAGACTTTGTGTTTGGAATTCTAAGAATAATTCCAAAACAAAAGGCATTTCCAGGATTCAGAAGGCAGCCATATGGGCTATTATATCAACTGTTTCTTCTTTGTCATTATAAGGTGATCATAGTTGGAAAATATTTTCACTTTTTTAGGTAAATTGTTCATCTAATATATACAAGTATATCTGAATGTATGCAGGTTTCATTGTGGGGGCCAAGACCAAATCAAATATATAATCTCTTTTCCAAGAGAGAAAAGAGACTTTTTTTTTCCTTATAATACCAGCACCCATGTCATGCTGGCTAAAATGGCACTTTTTAGTGAAACTTCAAATGGAATGCACACATGGAATTCCATCACCATGTTCCAGAAACTTTTAAGAAGTTGCACATTTTCTTTCCTTAGATTAATGGCCTGAACTTCCAGTTCTTCTTTAGAGAGTAATGCCATTGCAGTTTGAGAGCATTTGGTATTAAACAGTGCCAGTTTGTACTTTATATAATGAATTACTTGCTTTACACCCTCTCTTGTATCCTAGAAATGTTTTGGAGGATGTACCACAGGAATACTGCCACTCATTGGATTACTCATGGGATAAGCAGAGCTGCAATCAGTTATCACGAGCATGAGCTACTTGTCCAATCACATTTTATTGCCTCACATCGCATCTCAAAAGCAGTGTAAGAAGCAAAACCAAATTAAACAGATTGTATTAAAAGTGGTACTTTAATCGCCTCTCATCCATTCATAGAACTTTCTAAAGATTTAGAAACTCCCAGGAATTTGATCCAGCCTTTGCCAACTATTCCTTTGAAGGAAAACTGGTTACTGTCACAAGTAGCAGGTAGAAGTTATGCTGCCTTCCTGCCCCCTTCAGACACAAAATTACAAACCAACCCCTAAACAACTCCAGTCTCAGTTTAGTGGGGTTTGGGCTTGGGTGGGTTGGTTTTTATTTTTTTTTATCTAACTTAGAAATTCTCTCTTAAAGGGAAACAGGCTGTTCAGGCATGGTTGTTCAGCTAATTATTTTGAAATGGATTTCCTTACATAGATCCTTTCTTTGCATCTGTGTGGAGACCTCAAAGCAGCCTCCAATACCTGAAGGGGGCCTACAAGGGTGCCAGAGAGGGACTGTTCGTCAAGGACTGTAGCGATAGGACAGTCAGATAGGTAATGGGTTTAAACTTAAGTTTCAGGGGAACAGGGGAAGTTTAGGTTAGATATATGGAAGACATTATTTACTGTGAGGGTGGTGAGACACTGGAACAGGTTGCCCGTAGAAGTGGTAAATGCTCCATCCCTAGTAGTGTTTAAGGCCAGTTTGGACAGAGCCTCGGGCAGCTTGATCTGGTGTGAGGCATCCCTGCCTACAGCAGGGGGGGTTGGAACTAGATGATCTTAAGGTCCTTTCCAACCCTAACTATTCTATGATTTTATGATTCTTTGATCTTACTTACATAGTGGCCTCTTCTTCTTCAAAACTGATATCAGGACTACACTAACCTGATCTGATTCCCATAAAGATACTACTGTGAAATACCCCTGACAGCAAAGACCGGAACAAGAGCATAGACACATCCCTGTATTATTTTTCTAAGCTAAATATAGATGACTGGTCCAATTCCAATCTGCTTAGAAATTAGTATGGAAATAAAACTTTAATTTGTATGTATACTGGACATAGGGATGATGCATGGAAGTTCACTATCAGAAGAATTGGTTAGGTCCTGTTGAGCAGACTTAAAACAAAAAGGGAGATGCCCCGATTTTTCTGAAAGCTCATGTGATGTCCCATTTAGCTCTGATAGCGCAGGCAGTTTATGATTCAGTCCATGGGAATCTGAACCAAAACCAGTTAAACCTTTACAGAAGCACTGTGAGTCTTCTCTGTTTAACAGTAACCCCACACCTGACATGGTTTTAATTTGGACAGCCTGCTCGTAGCACGATCAGCTGAGAAGTAAATAATAATCCTCACGTTTATGTAAACTTTAAGAGCTTCCCACACTTCAGCTTCTGTAGGATGAAGGCATTAATGTCAGAGAATAATTGGATTCTAACTGTTGCCAGTTGTCAGAAAGCTGGACGGAACATAAGGGAGATCCTAAGCCTCCATCCAGCAGTTCCTTCACCAGGATAAATAGTCTCATCTTGTTAACCTTCTTTCATAGTGATCTAGTTACGTAAACTTTGCCACAATTACAAACATGTCACCTGTACACAGTAAGGATTCAACAGATGAATAGAATAAATGCAAGTGCGGCTCTCATACTGTCTGTTTTGAGTTTATAAGTCAGAAATACTGCTTTGGTTCAGGCCAAATGATGCGAAACATTTTCTAAAATGTCTGTTTTCAATGACTGTTTTGAATAAAGAAGGGTGAGATGGGTGAGAATTTGATTTCACAAATCTGGAACCGTTGCTTACACCAACAGAACTGTCACAGGTTTGCATTGGGCCCATGTTTTCACAAGAAGAATGATTGAGTCTTTTCTTTAAACAATAGAGCATAGAGTATTTAGGAACATTGATTAGTTAATCAAATCAACATTTCTACCTGATTTAATGGGAGCATATTCACACAACACATTATTTCTAGCAAAATGATTCTACAAGCCACATGCCCTATTAACTCCATAAACAGCATTATACACACATCTATTTATATCAAATCTGGTAGCTACAAGTGCACCACTATAAATAACTTCTCCCCACTCATTATCTGCGGAAGGAACAGCTACACACTTCTGTGTTGCTTTTCTCCTGCTGGTATGACTGTGTTGGACAATCAGGCTGAATACATCCCAATGTGCATCAATGCTCAGAGCTTCTTTTCAACAGCCTTTTGCTGATCTGTTGATATTTGGATTTGTGAGTTCAAAAAATGAAAAGCAGTATCAATCCCCGTGATCACAGGAAAAGGGTAAACAAATAGTCTTAATCACAGGATTGGTAAGATTTATCACTATATATTGGTTTGCCAGTTCTGTTTGAGACATCTCAGATGTGAGACTTTTCTATCTAATTTAATTCCTGCCTGCATTCTTGGCAGACTATTCTTCAGATCAGATTTATGACTTCTGGACCAAGATGAAACTTAGAAAAAAATAGTTTTATTTTGCTGCTATAAAGAAAAGGGACCAGAGAAGGGATACAAAAAGATGAGAATTGTGTCCAATGTGAGAATTCAGCAAAATGGATGTTTTCAGTGACATTTTGTATAAGGCGATATTGCATTTGTGAGTGTCAGAAGAGAAGAATTTGCAGCAATTGAGATGATAAAAACCTGTTGGTTTTTGGGTTTTTGGTTTGTTTGGGGTTTTTTTGGTTTTTTTTTTTTAATAGATGAAGAAGACCATAGCTTGTAAATTCTATTCAAAGCACACGTCAAGGTACTGATACAGTGGAAGGGTTGACCTAGGAAGATGACCAAACTGAACACGAAACCCAGGGTATGGGCTGAAGATAACAGTGGCATCATTCACAGTGCCTAAGAAAGGAAAAGAGAGTGAGAAATATGGAAATAAGAGGGTGGGGTTTGGTCATATTGAACTTAAAATATTAGTTGCATGAAGTTAGGCAAAGAGAGACAATCCAAGGGTTTCACTTGGACATGAAGAGAGAAATCAACAATTTCTCTCAATTTCTCTCCACAACAATTAGTGGAGATACCTGTGAAGCACTGGCATAAAGACTGTAGCTGAAAATGCATTTGCAAATCACATTGCTTAGGAACAAATTATAGGGAGAAAGAGTAAACAAATGCAGCTTTGTGGAATGCCTATACAAAGCTGGAGGGAGAAAGTGAAGGATACTCCAGCTACTTCCCAGAAGAGCACATATGGAGGACAAGAATCAGGAGTGGAAACAGACCTATAGTCAAAGGAAGGACAAGACATGAAGAAGAACATGGCTAAGTGTGAGCTGATGAATCAAGCAGTATGAGGATCTAAGGTAATGACAATTTCAGCTTCTGATGGTAAAATAATCTTGACTTGTGCCTACCATAGACATGAACAGCAAAAGAGACAGTTGCCTGATATTAATATTTTCTTGCTGTAGCTCTTGGTTTTTTTAATAATTCTGTATTTTCTGTTGTGTCATCCAATTTTTTGAGGGTCTTCTTTAAAAATAAAATGCTGTCTGCTCTATCCAAATACTAACATTATCATAAAAGTGGATATTTTCCATTTCAATACGTAACGTACATTTCAAAAATTTCTTCTAGTTTTGTTTGTTTGTTTGTCATTTCATTTTTACCACTTGGAAGTTTTATTTATTAATGAATTAATACTTTTTGGGGGCAGAGTGACTTCTGTTTAGTTCAAACCAGAAGAAAGCTGTTTTAAAGATGGAGGGAATAAACCATAATGCCAACAGAAACAGCTGGGAAGAATGAAGGAACAATTAACGTGAAGAGCTTATTGAATAAGTCCAATCAAACTTTCTTTAGTTTTGCTAAGTTGTTTTTTTTTCTTCACTTTCTTATGACCAGCTCACAGTCACCCTGCAGCTCACTTTGCTCTGCTCTGAGCACAGAGCCGTAATAAACCAGCATTTTTCAGACTGAGCAATAAAAAAACCAATCAACTACCCTTCTTTCAGGTTTTGGGGACTTCGTTTGGTTGATTGGTTTTGGTTTTATTTTGCTTTTGCCAGACCCGTCAAAAAGTTATCCACATTGTTTATTGAATCTGAAGGATTTTGCTGCTCATAAAAGATACACTCACCCGCTTAGATCATCAGTCTTTGCTTTGGTGTCTAACACTTCTCTCTGGATTGGCAGGGGGCTGAAAGTGACATCAGTCTACAGGGCTTTAGATCTAATGCTCCCTTGTGCGTCAGGTAATCCAATTGAGTTCTTACATGTTGACAGACCCAGAGGTTTATATTGAGGCACTTCCTAAAAGCTGACTTTTATTACCTGGCAGGTGAACTGCAAAACAGGGAAGAAAAAAAAAAAAAAAAAAAAAGAGAAAGAAGAAAAGGAAGGAGTGTAAACAGCCTCAGCAGTCATGACGTTACTTTCAACTTTAAACCAGGAGCTGCTAGGCTTGGCTTGCAAGCAGAAGGAGCCTTACTGTTTACTTGCTTAGCCACTTGCCAGACCACAGAGTGCTTAGTTACAATATATAAACAAAGCAGTAGAAAGAGAGAAAGGAAGACAGAGAGAAACAGAAGAAAAGAAAGAAAAAGAAGTAAAACCCACAAGAAACAGAAGTCCAAGCAAGTCCTGAATATGGTTAATGAAACATTTACAACTATGATGATCTAAACAATCAGTATTGGGCAAAAGTATAGAAGATTTCAGACTATTCTGGATGCAGCATCTGTCCAACTTATACAGGTAGGTTCTTGTATATTTCTCTTAATCTCATTATCAAATAAATAAGCATTAAAGTATTCATCTTCTTGGCTTTGCAAAGCAGTTTCTAATATTTGCCCTTTTTTAATTAAAGTTCATTTAATTTCTCTCAAGTCATTAGCTAATTCTGATTAGAACGCTGCATGCTTGTATGAAAAATAACAACATAGAACTGGTCAGACTGTGGTACAGAATGTGAGTGCTTAGTCCCTTGTGCCTTCTCCCAGAGTTACAAACATTTACCTATGGCAGAATTTCACTGATAAAAATTCAGAGTACCTCAGCCTATTTTTATTTTCTATTGAAGGCAAAGGAATAGTTACTGCTTTTATGGCAAAGATAAGTCTTCATTTGTATAACACACAGTTCACATGATTCTGGAAACCATGTTTAAGTATGTTATTTATTCATAGATTTATACTGAGTACTATGATTTAGGAAACAGGACTGAACTCCAAACACCAGAAAGATTACCAGTGATGACAAACTGGGACTAAGGAGTCTCAATTAAAAAACTGGTTTCCTAATTCTTCTCTACTGCTTTCTAATGTGATTTTAGGCAAGTCCCTGCATTATAGTTTGCCGTTTCTAAAATAAAAACAGCCTTATTTTATATAGTTCTGGCATATGTTTCATAAACATTAGTGATTTAGAAATTTGTGAATGATGTGAAAATTCCAAAGGAATACAGATAATGGTAATGTACTATTTACATCTGAAGTGGATCACTGATGACAGCAAACTGCATCATCCTCAGTGATGTGGTGAAAGAAGGCACTGATTCTTTCTCAGGTGATAAAGCCAATCAGCATCAGAATCAAGATCAGAAGCTTTAGATATTTCTCTACTGCAAACAAAGGTATAACTGTAACACTTTTAGGACTCAAAAAGTAGCTTCAAAGTACCTGTTTAACATATTAACTATAGGCAAAACCAGCAGCATTACTATAGTAGGGTTAGCTGCTTGAGAAACTATCTGGGAAGCCTTGAGAGTATAGGCTAAAATCATGGCTCTTCATCTTTAATTTGGGACTTAATTTTTCTCTGGCACCTGAAGAAGCTAGAATAAAGCCTACTCAGGTCCTTTTGCCTGTGTTAATGGTGCTACCTTTTAACCCTAGCATTGGCAAACCCTTTGATTCTTCATTCCTATCTCTGGAACAAGACTGCCTCATTGAAGAGAATTTACAGAATGCATAAAGAAGGACATAAGTCAATAAACATAGAAGAGAAATACCAATCTGTTGCTTGAGTTTTACTGTCTTACTATTTCCAGCACTGCAGCAGCAGACAGTGTTTTTGAAGCTTCATTCTTTGAAGCACTGGAATGTGTATTAGATGTATTAGATTCAGTTCTAGGTGATCAGTCTATAATGCCCTCTTGTAGAATGAGTTTTCAATGAAAGGTGCATGAAAAAGATAAAAGCATGACAGTAGCTTTCTGTTACAGATAGATATTCTATGAGGTCATTTGGGTTTGACATCACCCAGTGTGGAGGCGATATGGCACATAAGCTTAGCAAGAACAAACATAGCACCACTTTCTTTTGAATGCATTTATCCAGGCAGATGTTTTTATACATTTCTACTGAAAGAATATCTTTCTGCAAACTGACTTCAGTGTAATATTCTCCTCACAGGTAGGTTCCCTTTGAAGTAAAAGAAATAAGAATTTGGCCCTGTAAGTCTGATTCTGTCAGATGTGAAGTTCTATATTGTCTTTTGGCATAAATAACATTTTGTGCCTTTGAGAAACAGTGCCCATAGATCTTGTAATAAAGCCACCCTTACTACTCAGCTTATGAAATTCAGTGCAGAGAGGCACATAACCACACTGCTCAGGAATGAGATTTCAGTTCTCTCCAAAGATTAGACTCTTTAAAGGCCAGCCCAACCCATGAGAAGTTTATGATTTCCTACCAATGAAGCTTGGCTCTAATCAGCAATGAAATTTTATCTCCTCTGAGTGCTGAATACTTTGCAGCAGTCTGGTTAATTTTTCCATTGATTAAAGTGCATGCTTCTAGAAAGGAAATAATTTCCATTAGAGGGTGAAAAAATATTATATCATTATAGCTATAATTCTTGTGGCATAATCTTTCTAAGGAAAAGTCATGCTGTAGCAACAAGGCAACTCCCTTATTGACTTGTCAGTGTTTACAGATTTGGCTCCACCTGTCTGCTTCATTTGAACAGAATTTTTTCACGTCATTTTATTTGTTTATTCAAATTTTAAACCCAGAAATTTCCACCCCATATTTCAGAAAGTTGAATTTCATACTTAGTGAGATTTATCTCTCTGGTATGAGGAATGCAGTGTGTACTCTCCAAAATTATAATAAAAAGTATAGAGTGAGTCAGAGTATAACATTTATATATAGAATATATGTGAATAAATAAGGTTATGATTTAAATTAATTTTAAACTAGATCTTTACAAAAACATGCTCTTTTCAGTCTTTTCTAACTTTTCATGCATCTATTATTTATTGGTATTTTATGGACAAGCAGCATTGAAATATAGTAGGTTGTACTTAAGCAAAGTAATTAGTAATTATTCAATTTTTTGATCCAGTTATTATATTTCCAGGTAAAAACCATGTTGTCATGAGTGATAGCATTTATCAAGAACTGACTTTAAATATACTAAAGGTTTACTTATTGGCTCTGAGATGGACTGTATACACAAGAATCTCAAAGTTTAATTTAGACATTTAAAAAAGTCTAAAGTACACAGTAAGAGTATCTGATCTTCCCAGAGTCTTTCCTTTATTATTTCTCTAAGATATTAATACTGTTATGATTAGGATATTACATTTATTTTCAATACAGTTTTTTCTTTATTTCCCCTAAGATTATCAGTAGCAGTCATTAGTTTGGTGATAGCAACAACATTCCCTTGATTCAATTTTAACTACATTTTAATGTATTTGGAGAATTTACTGTTTGACAATTTACTTGTGTTTTCAATTTTAAATGTTATAGATGAGTAGTGCCCATAAAACCAATATATTTAGTTGTCATTTCTCAGTAAATTATTCCTATACTGTATTTTTGAAAAGCTTAATTTTTCTCATGGAAGAGTACTGTTCTTCGAAACCAAAATATAATCTGAAGTATTAAACCAGAACTGTCATCAACACAGTAGAGGCACTCAGACTCTATCCAAAGCTCACAATTACAGACTGAAGTGATCATCTTTTTTCCTCTGTAGCAAATTGCTTGTTATAGTTCTATGGATTCTTAGGAATCAGATGCAAAACAGAACAGGTTTAGAGTTCTCACTAAAAGACAGTTTGGTCCACCTTTCAGTGCCTCTTCAGAATCTCCTGCCTACCTAGTTCTAGTTATTTTGGAGACCAACACCAGATCTCCATAGAGTATTCCAAATGACAAGGTTTGGATTTGTTTTGGTTTGTTTTGGTTTTTTTTGTTTTGTTTTTTTTTTTTTTTTTTAAGGAAGCATACAACATGCAGCCTGGAGCATCAAAAAACTGTAATCCTCATGCGAAAATTGTTCATTTAAGAATATTCCAGTGTAGACACCCCTGAGTGGGGCAGAATTATTTCACTGATCCCAGATTGTCTGTAGAGACACAGAATCAGTTTAACACATATGTACAGTGCAGTAACCTTGTGCCTCTATTAAAAGCAAGCTCTATTTTCCAGTTTCAATTCAGAAATGATTCTGTACATCAAATATTTAATCTTTATGTGTATTGGGATATTTTTCCATTTTAAAAACATCTCTGCATTCACATTTATAACTATATAATATTTAAGTGCATAATGGAGATCAGTTAAGTATCTTCCTGCAGATAACTCTTACAAAATGTGGAGAGGTGATTCTGGCTTTGATTCAGATTTGTGCCTAACACTGTCCCTGCCACCACAAATCAGGGAAGTCAGAGGCAGCAAGATCGATGCTAGCTGCATCCACATCTTCTCCACATGTGACTACAGAAAGTGTTCTGCCTTCATCATGTCACATCAATATACTGCTAGGCTAGGAACAGACTTTTTAAAATTCTGTAGATTTACTTTGGAATTATCAATGATTATTTCAAAACTAAAGCTCAATTCAAATAATAAAATTAGCCATATTTTTAATCCTCCTAATTTTGTATTCTAAGTTTGATTTATTGCACAGCAAGTCCTGAGATAGGCTGCAAGAACTTTTTTTGGGTATCTGGAATATTTGATATTATAAAAGCACTTCTCTTGCCCTTAGATATTATTTGTGTTTTAACTTATTTCTAGTCTTCACTGAATTTTCAGTCCCTTTTGATGAAGTTTCTGAACTCCTATGTCATAAAAATGTAAAGATACAAAATCATCACTGGGGTATTCTTAAATATAGTGAACTTCAAAGCAATGAGGTACTGTATGTTATTAATCTTTGAGGGGTGGGACCACAGAGGAAAAGCAAGAGATAGGACAGACAGACTGATTTTATCTAGGTCGAAGTCCTCACCTGGGTGTGTACAGAAATTACATTACTTGCTATGTTTTTAACCCATTGTCCAGCACCTCATGTCAAGCAAAAGGATGCTTACTAAAAATGCACTTTTCTAGTCGCTTTCATTCTGAAGATCTTTAAGAATTAGCAAGTCTGTCTTGCTAGTCTGTTTGCTGTGTACTCCTTTTCAGCCTTTAAAATCAGTCTATTAGCCTTCCACCACCCTAGGAAAATGTCACTTTAAGTTCCCGTCTTTCCTGGCATTTGATCAGCCTGGATTTGAAAGCAGATTTTTGCTTGACATCTTTCAGAATAGCACCTGAGGTCCTCTGGCTAAGTCCATCTTCTAAAAAGTGTTTTTTTCCTCTATTTCATTTTTCTACCACTGATACAAGAAGTTTTGCCTTTGGCTATACTGAAGTAGGATTGGGTCCCCTTGGTTTTGGTCATTTATTTATAGGAGGTGCTTTTAGACTATCAGGCAGTACCGGGGGCTTAAAGAGTACAGCTAAGAAATTGGATTTCAAGAGCTGAAATTGATAGAAGGCTGAGAAAAGTACTGTATCTAAAGAAAGTTGACTAAACCCCCATCTTTTTATAGCTTTGTGTGTAGTTTTATTGCTTCAGTGCAGCACTAGAAGAAACAATTTCTGGTTTCTAAAGTTGCCCTTGAAAGTGACCGATTGAGATTCAGATACTTCTCCATAGTGTAGTGGTTATATTAAGCAAAATCAGTATTAGCCAACTTCATGTGTCTTCATGTGCAGAGAGTTTACACCATCTTACACATGCTGTTAGGAGTAGACAACTTTTTCTGGATATAGCGGTGAAAATGGTAGAGGTTAAACTCCAGGCCCACACTTACTTGCCTGTCAGTAGAAGCCTACACTCACACTCTGTTAGTGAGGTTGGTGGCTGACGTTAGCAAACTCTCATCTGCCAGAGGACCTACTTATGCGGCCTCTCTCTGGCTCACTCATCAAAATCAATTGGTGATCTCTGGTACAGGGGCTGTGATGAGCATGTATGTCCAAACCATAAATAGGGAACACAACTTTCTCAGACATAACTGCTTACAAAATCTGTGCCTATTTACAGCCTTCAGCAATTTAAAAGCTGGTTAAGTTTCCAGCCAGGTATTTTCTGATATACAGATAGAGTAATGAAGCAGAACTGGATGTTCAATCAGAAGAAAGACAAGACTGCTGCAAGAACAACTTCCAGGCAGTAAAAATTGAAAGGCATTTCTGGTTTGACAGAAGCCTTTCCAGTTCACAGAATGCTTGGTTGCTACCCAGGCTTAATCTTTTGTTGCTGTTCTGTGTATACAGAAACTTTTTGCCAAAGTTCTCATTTCCAGTTTTATTTCAAGATGCCCAAATAGGGCAAATCTATCCTGCTTCATCCCTTTAAAAGTAGACCAGAAACAAACTTGACCCCATATATTCAAAATCTAAATGAGAGTTCTCCTTCCTCACCATCTTATTCACTGCTGTGTCCTATGATGTCCCTTTTTCATCTGTTTTGTTTTTTTTTTTTATCATCATCCAGGTAATGAATTAAGACTTTCATGCTGTAGAAACTGATTCTGCAGCTGAACAAACTCCCAAGTAAACTACCTTTGATATGGTTGCATGAAAAGGGCTGTCGTTTATCAGGAATCCAGATGCCCCATTCCTCTTGAGGATATCTAATTCACATGTTTGATAAGGGAAGGACAGTTTTCTTACAAAAGTAAGGTTTTAGCTCTTTTGTTTTCTTTATACAATCAACAAAGTAGCAAAAGTAAAGCTGTTCCCTTACATTTTACTAAGAAAGACTGCCAAATCTTGTAAAGTCAAATTGCATGTAAAGTGACAATGGCATATGAAATTACTAATGTGTGATTGTTATTAAGTGTTAAATTCAGATGCAAAGCTGTAGTTCATTAACTTTTATAACTAATTCAATTTCTTTCATTGACCCTAGCTTTCAATGACTGTTTGGATGAAAGCTTGCACATATGATAAAAAAAATAAATAAATACCAAAATAGAATAAAACAATTTAGAAAAAAATATGATTAATTGGTGGATGTTTAGAAAAATGATGGGTCAGCCTCATCTCAGCATACATTTCATACCTATGCAAGAAGAGTAGATTAAATTCTCCCAGGGGAACCTTTATTGACTTTAGACAGGCCACACAGTGAATGAATGTATTGCAAAGATTAGAATGGAGAGGATATTTTAAGCTAATTTGCCTATTTGGATGATACTACCTTCTTCTACAGAAGTCAGCAGAAGATTTGTCTTTGACCTCAGAGCACAAATTGGCACTGAAAGCCCTTTGCTACTTTTTCCAGGCACAAAATGTTAACCTCTATATCCTGGCAAAACTCCAAAGTGGATGATTACATTCTGCTGCTCTAGTTTTTCCCTTCAGGCTCAACTAGATCTACCGGCACTGCCTGATGTGTAGGGTTACTGCAAACAATCCAGTCCCTTTTTGCAAGGTTACTGTTAACTTCTTCCTCCATGCCTCCTAATTTGTCTGCTTTGCCTTATCGGTTGTAGCTTGTTTGAAGGTCAGAATTGTTTGGATCTGGATCACAGCTTTTATTAAATTGAGGGACCACGAATATGTGCAGTGCTACAGTGATAACATCTTTATATCACTTTTACTCTCATATCATACACATAGAGCAGCCTGGCTATGAAAGGAAATGAAATGTATTTTTTTGCCCAAGCACTCACACAGTTATATTTTTGTCAGATATCACATCATGCTGGTCTTGAAAGCCAAAAATCAAAAATACAGCCCCAAATTACAGGGCATTACAAGTGGGTTTAAAAATCAATTGACAGTTTAAATATAAACACATTTCTTAACTTTATGTGCCATTAAAGCAATAAATTATTACACTTTAAAGAGATTATGATTTTTAGAAGTTTGCACATTGTTGCTAGCAGTATTCATTTAATTCATACTTAGTATGGATCTGAGACATTAATTTTACACTTAGAAAAAACATTCACTACAAAAGGTAAGCAGATCTGGTCTTACTTTTGATTTCCCTTTGGCCCTATGATGTTGTAACACCTGCCCTCTGCATAGTTCCTTATTGAGTAATTTATGCTACTAAGAAATATCAGCACTGGAATCACTTGATATAAGCACTTCTATCTAAAATGAAGGATGCAGTCAGTGCTCCTTCCCCCAGCACAATCTCAAATAAAACAGCACTAAGTACAGTCTGGTGGATTTCCCATATGGAGAAGCCACACAGATTCTAGCTCTGGGGATGTGAATTGATTGCTTAGTCCCAGTACCACAGGGTTAAGTGAAACGTTATCACAGTAATTTATTATTAAGAGAAATGGTGATGGCTTAGATTAAGAAGATTTGTCTGTCTCTTCTAATTAAGGTTAAGTTCTTAAGAAGCTTTACTACCCTTTGAAGCTACAGAGACTAAAATTAGGACTCTAGTTCTGTTTAAAATGTCACTAGGTTGGTCCATAATCCTATAGTGATTGCAGCAAGGGATCATTCTTCCAATGTTGTGATTCCTCGTTTGGAAGTTAGTGAGCCAAGACAAGACCCCATAAATCAAAGTCTGAGTAGTCTATTAATCAGCAACAAGTTGGTCCTGCAGAATTTTGTAATGCTCTTGCAGTGACCCCTTGAAGACTGCATAATGAACAGGAAGCTAGCAAAGAAACCAGCTATAAGACACAGTAGTTTCTATTGCAGACAGACAGCAAATGGTAGCAGTAAGCGAGCTGTGTACAAAGGGTGAAGAAATGGTTAGGGGGAAGATCTGTTTTCAGGCTGTAAGTGAACTCATTTTACAGTGGTGTCTATAATCCTATATGTGACAATAGCATCCTAGGCTCTTGTGTCACTTGGTGGTAAGACAGTCCATCAACCTAGACAACATCAAAACCTCAAAGCAATAGATGGATCACTTCCAACTTTTGTCATTATTTACACAGCATACAACGAAACTATGGAGGTCACTGTTACAGGACAGTAACAGCAAAAGAGTAAATTAAATTCAAAAGCTTTTAGCAAATTTTAAGCTTGGATTCAGTTTTCCTTACAGATGTGTAGACCTAGAGCAGCTCTGCCTAGACTAGTAAATTATAAAAATGTAAAATTGGTGAAATGCAAAAATAAGACCCATTTATGACGAACAAAACCTTCTTTGACAATATTGAGTATGGTAACACATTTGGAGGAAAAGAAGCCTTGATACTTCAAGTCACAAATCAGTTTCTAGTTCGCTGGGATTAGGAAAACACTTTTCTGACAGGTAAGACATTAAATTATGATTCACTACAGAATGCCTTTCTCTAAATTATCTGATGCTGCATTGCACTGAGACAAAACAGAGGGTGTGTGCACCAACATTCTTCTGAAGTATGCCAGGTCTTATAAACCTGTCAGAAAGGACAGTGTGCAGGGAGCCACTAAACTCCTATTCAGCAGCTCACAAATGGAACAATCTTTTAATT
>JANHGB010001091.1:10505-43214 GCA_026283785.1 Coracopsis vasa | reverse complement strand
AGTTACCATATAATTACTATGTATATCTTAAATATAGTGAAGGTCAAAGAAATCACATGTCAGAAACAAATGTTTGAGTTATCTTTAGGTAGCATTTTTGCTAGCAGTGTTATCACAAATCACACGGATATTTCTTCCCAGGAACTGCAGCAAGGAGATACCTGTTTAAAGCCAATTATATTTAAATTATTTGCAGCAGATGCTTTACACTCCTTCCTATGTCTGATGAGGCTAGCATAAACCCATACTATCTCTGCTGTCTTTCACAAGCCTCTGCAGGTAAAATATATTCTTTCCTCAAGCTACTAGTGGTGTATGGTGAAACAAACTGTAGTTTTTTAGGTTTTTGACACACTGGAATATAAAGTAATGACTATGGTGCCCTTAAGGCTCTGTGCTCCGTTTTCAATGAGGTCAGGTAGTTTCTTAATTAGTTTTGTCAGCTGTGTTAACCTTCAAAAAGTATTCCTGTTTAGTGGAGTTAGGATAGTTAAACCTGTAAACCCTAATTTACTCTCTGTTTTTTTCTTCTGCTTCTAGGCAATTAGAATTTTGTTGTGTTTTGATAAACTACATAAATTTAAACTGAGCACAAGATTGACCTATTTAATATTACTAGAGTATTGATGTGACCCCTCAAGATAAAATGTTGTTCTGTTCCAAGTACTGAGCAACATGTAGAAGTTAAACTTATAATAAGGCAAAATAAATAAAAAACTAGGGAAAAAAACCCCACTATTGTAAGTGCAAACAAAGGAATTGTAGTTAGCATGCAAACACCTTTAGAAAAGGCCTGATGTTTTGTAAGAGCCTGAGGAGTCATTAGATACCATCAGCATTGCCCCAGTTGCCTTTGCCTGTATATGCAGGATATCAAGGAATAAAATTAGGCTTTATAATCAGTTGAATCATTCAATAAAGCTCACTTCTTCTGGGGTTACACCAGCTAGTATACTGCTAATATAAAGCTGGTAGATGGTTTTGTGAATTTGTAGGGGCTGATGAAAATGTGCACAATAGAAATTCTGGAAATGGAAGAAAACTTGTTGCTGTAGGTCATGCAGTGAAAGTGGGTATGTGACAATGTCCATGGTTTGTGGCAGCAGGAGACCCAGTGAAGCATGTGAACACACTTGTGACTCCAAGAAAAAGTAGTAAAATTACTAAATAATAGACTACACTAGATTAACTAGATTAGACTAGACTAAAATATTTCAGTTGGAATACCTACAATCACCTACAATGACCATCTAGTCAACTGCCTGACTGCTTCAGTGTTGACTAAAAGATTAAGCACGTTATTAAGGGCATTGTCCAAATGCCTTTTAAACACTGTCAGGCATGGGACATAGACCACTTCTCTGGGAAACCTGTTTCAGTGCTTGACCACCGTCTCAGTAAATGAATGCCTTCTGATGTTCAGTCTAAGCCTCTCCTGGTGCTGCACTGAACTGTTCCCATTCATCCTGTCACTGGATATCAGGGAAAAGAGCTCAGGACCTCAGCAACCCCTCAGGAAGTGGTAGAGAGCAAGGAGGTCACCCCTCATTCTCCTTTTCTCCAAACTAGACAAGCCCAAAGTCCTTAGATGCTCTTATAGGACATACCTTCCAGCACTTTCACCAGCTTCGTTGTCCTTCTCTGAACACATTGAAAGACATTCACATTGTTCTTAAATTGTGGGGCCTGGAAGTGCACACAGTACTCAAAGAGAGGCCACACTAAGACTAAATACAGCAGGATAATTCTATGATCCTATAGCCTTCCAATATCTGAAGGGGGCCTACAAGGATGTTGGAGAGGACTCTTCATCAGACACTGGATAGGACAAGGGGTAATGGGTTTAAACTTAAACAGGGGAAGTTCAGGTTAGATAGAAGGAAGAAGTTCTTTACTGTGTGGGTGGCAAGGCACTGGAAGAGGTTGCTCAAAGTGCTCCATCCCTGGCAGTGTTGAAGGTCAGGTTGGACAGTCTTGGGTGACATGGTCTAGTGTGAGGCATCCCTGCCCATGTCAGGGGAGTTGGAACTAGATGATCTTAAGGTCCTTTCCAACCCAAACCATTCTAGGATTTTGTGATTCTGTGATTCTATAATCACCTCTTTTAACTGAATGGTTACCCAGTGTTTATTGCACCTCAAGTTGTGGTTTTCACTCTTGGCTGCCAGGGCACACTGCTGATTCCTATTCAGCCTGCTGTCAGCTGGCACCCTGAGATCTCATTCTGCAGGAGTGCTCTCCAGTCACTTCTCTCCCAGTTTATAGTTGTGCCCAGCATTAGTCCATCCTAGGTGCAGAAACTGGCATTTGAACTAGTTAAATTTCATTCCATTAATCATTGCTCCAATCTCTCTAGATCCCTCTGCAAGGCATCTTGCCTTAACAGAGTTAACAACACCTCTGAGTTTGGTATCATCAGCAACTTGCTACTGGTGCATTCAACTCCTGCACCCAGAATGTTGATAAAAATATTGAATAGAACTAGTCCAAGGGACCCTGCCCTCCACTGGTAAAGAAACTCCTATAAGGAACAACATGAGCTTTCTGATTCAAAGGAATACATAAAAAGGATTTTATACAGACTACAGTCAGAGTACAAGTGAGTCAGTAGACTGCTATTATCTGTTTCAGTGTTAGAGGTAGTAAGAATAGAATTTTGTAGATGTTAGGGGAAAACAAAGATGGATTTAAGAAGGATTACCTTAGTACTGCCACCTGGAGACTCCTCATTCATCAAAAACTGTGTATGACATCAGCACCATAACATTTTCCTATCTTCCTTTTTCCAGACGTCAGTTTGAGAATCATGTTGGTTGCTAAAATAAATCTTTAGCATTTTGATCCACTGAACATGACAAAAACGCAGATCAGCCTAATTTCTGCCTGTGGAAATACAGTAAAAAGAATGAAGTAAAGAGATTTTCAAAACTAAAACAAAATTATATGAAAATGTACACTGAAATCAATGTGAATTAAGACTCTGTTTTCCACTCCCAGTTTAATATTGCTACCATCAGGCTTTTTGAGCTAATGTGAACTAGCAGTTTCCTGGATTTTAGTTTGACAGTGGTAACACTGAGATGTTACAATGTTTTAACTCATAACAAAATGGGAAGAAAATCAAGTATTTTGCTGTTATACTAATTGATGTAATATATAAAATATTACTGCTATTATAAAAACACATAGTGCTGACCTATGGTCAGCTTGTTTACCTCTAACACCTCAAAACTCTTCTGTGTTGCACTCACAGTGAAAAACTGTTTCCTGAGTTTTAGATGGAACCTTCTGTGTTTCAGTTTGCGCCCATTACCTCTCAGTCTATGTGTACACTGAAAAGAGCTTGCTCTACCTTCTTCACATCCTTGCATCAGATATTTGTACATATTGATGAAATCTCTCCTGATCCTTGTCTTCTCTAGGCTAAATAGCACTAGCTTTCAACATTTTTTCACAGCAGAGATGCTCCAGTCCCATAATCACCTTCATGGCCCTTTGTTGGGGTCTCTCCAGTATGCCTGTATTCACTGTACTGGGAAGCCCAGAACTGGACACATTACTCCTCTACATAACACGGAATACAATTAGCTGCCTTCACCACAAGGGCTTTTAGCTGGTGCATGTTCAATTTAGACCTGTAGGAGCCAGTCTTTTGCTGCAAGCTGCTTTCCAGCTGGGCAGCCCCCAGCACATGCTGGTGCAGGGGTATTTTTCCTTCCCGGTGAAGGACTTTGCATTTCTCCTTGTTGAACTTCATGAGGTTCCTATCAGCCCCTTTCTCTAGCCTGTTGAGGTCCCTGTGGATGGCAGCATGACCTTCTGGCACATCAGCCGCTCCTCCCAGTTTTATATCATCAGCAACTTGCTGGGAGGTACACTCTGCCCCATCACATAGCTCATTAATGAAGATGTTGAACATGACTGCATTCAGTATTGACTCCTAGGCTACACTGCTAGTTATTTGCCTCCAAGTAGGCTTCGTGCTGATAAATCTCTAACTGGAAAAAAGAATAGCTGTCTTCACATTGTTTTTGAAAACAAATATAACACTGAATGATTTAATTTGTCAAGCACCATACTATTATGAAAATGTGAAACATCAAAAATGCCAAGAGATGGGTAAAATTAATCTGATTTAAGTTAAAAAATAACTTTGTATTAGCAATAACCAAAAGGAAACACAGACTGTTGCAGAGAAATGAAAGTAATTCCAGCAGACAGATAAAAAAAGACTTCAAACAAAACTAATGAAAACTCTTCTCAGAAAGATAATTCATGTGGAAGAATGCACTCCATTTGTACAATAGTATATAGAAAAATAAAAGAAATAATGAATGAAGCAAAAATGTTCATAAATATAGAATTGGACAGTGTATTCTCCGCTTCCCTCATAGCTATATAAAGTATAGTCTGAGAAACTGTAACTCTTAGGGTACTATGCCAAACCAAATTTTATCACAGGTTGAAGAATGTAGAAATAAAGCTGGCAGTGATCTATGAGGAGAAAAGGGCAATGTTACTATTGAATGCGCTAAAGATAAGATGCTTTTCATGCAGACGATTTATTCTTTTTAAATTGACAGATGTTTAAAACTGTGCAGGCTTACGAACAATGCCCTTTAAAAACTTTTAGCCAGAATACCTAATAAAATAAGGAGGTGGGCAGTATGTGTGTATATGTAAATAACACATGAGATTCACTGGTATCACATTGATGGATGTTACAGGCACTATACATGGTAACCTGGAACTGGAAACAAACTACCTAGATAAATAAATCCATGTTCCCAATACTGGAGGAAATAACCATTTCAAACCTTGTTTAATTTCAAATTCAGCATTCTGCATTTTAAGTCTGAAAGCTATTCCTGAGCTTAAGTTTTTAATTACATAAGAATTGTTTTCCTAATTCCTTAAATTTAAGTATGAGATATAATTTGCAAGTATTTTTTTTTACTGTAGATAGTTTTATTCTTTTTCCTTATGGCTCCATACTATTTTTTGGGAAACAATAATTTTATAGTTGTCTACAAAAAGAAGATATTTTAGTCTTGCAAATTTGAAATATTTGTTCACAGCCAAATTTCTTGTTAAGTAGCCTCTAATAATATTTTTTTATCCCAGCCCTTAGATCACATAGGGGGGTTTTTTGTACATTTTTTGATCCTTCATCAACTTATGTCATTATGAAATGTCACCACAATTTTTTTCATCTTTGTTTCAAGATCGGGGATACCACATAAAAGTAGTCGTAAAATCATATATGAAGAAACATCTCTAGAAACCTCTCTATAAACTAATTATTGTGAAATGTATTATAAGTGATGTTGACTTATTACCTTACTTGTTTGGTTTACTTTTCATGTTAAAATAGATGAGTCAGAAAAAACTAAGCCAATTTTACCACCTAAAAGCAGGGTTATTTGCTTATCGTGTTAATAATTTTTTTTTCCCTACCATTTTTTTTTCCTACAAATTTTTTTTCCCTACCATTATCTTTAGCATTGTATTTCTATTAGTTTTATGAAAGATGGAATGAGCATTCCACTTCATCATGTTGTGAAGGAACAGCAGCTTTCCAAAACCAAGACTGTTCATATAAAAGTGTAGGGTTGTAAGGAAGCCTTTGCTGGGAGCATATCTCAGCTTCTGGATGTAAAAAACAATGGACACACCAGAACAACAAATAACAGGCAGTTTATAAAGGCCATTGTTTTACAATGAACAGAGTATCATTAATACTTTGTGGATATTTGACTGAAGTCAGTTTGCAGGATTTAATCTGTGCACACTCTAAACTCAGGATGGCTGTTTCCAAACCGTGCAACCATCTCCCTCAAAAAAATTGCACCAGAGGAATAGAATTTACTGAAGTAACATTACTGAGTTACAAGCTTGACAGATGTTTCATGAATAAATAGAAACTAGAAAACTAATTTGTGATATGGGCACCAAAATAATTAGATTTCTAAGTGAAATGTTAACCGAGTTTTATAAAATGCACCAACTGTCCAATTAGGTCCTATTTTCTAACGCCATCTCTTTTACATAACCATGCTCATAGGTATAACAAATATATGGGTTTTGTTAGCTTGGTTGAACTGTTTCTAAAGTTTTCATGATAACTTCCAAACTAGCAAACAATTAGCAAGCTGAATCTCATATTTAGGCAATTTTAGTTTGATTTTGAAAAAGGAGTAGTTCAGTATAACTGATCCGCAGATAGATTTTGAATACTTAGAACACTAATTATTTTTAAATATTTTTTCTGTAAATCATTGTTATTTCAATCCAGTATGTATCGTATCTTTCATATATATATAATATTAAATAATAATGATATTATGTAATATATCAAAGATATAAAGTATGAACTGAGTTCCTTTTTCATCATGTGCAACATCCTGCTATTAATGCTATTAATTATCACCTAGAAGGACCTTGACAATTTTGAGAGGTGGGCCAGGGCAAACCTCATTAATTTCAACAAGGCCAAGTGCAAGGTCCTGCAGCCTGGTCAGGGCAGTCCCAAGCACAAATATAGACTGGGCAGTGAATGGATTGAAGGCAGCCCTGAGGAGAAGGACTTGGGGGTGTTGGTCCACAAGAAGCTCAACATGAGCCGGCAGTGTGCGATCACAGCCCAGAAAGCCAACCATATCCTGACTGCATCGAAAGGAGCATGGCAAGCAGGTCAGGGGAAGTGATTCTTCGCCTCTATTCTGCTCTCATGAGACCCCACCTGCAGTACTGTGTTCAGCTCTGGGGCCCCAAACACAAGAAAAATGTGGATTGTTGGAGCGTGTGCAGAGGAGGGCCATGAGGATGATCACAGGATCAGAGCACCTTTGATATGGAGACAGGCTGACAGAGCTGGGTGTGTTGAGCCTGGAGAAGATATGGCTATGGAGAGACCTTAGAGCAGCCTTCCAGTACCTGAAGGGGGCCTGCAAGAAATCTGGAGAGACTTTTCACAAGGGTATGTGGTGATAGGACAAGGGAGAATGGCTTTAAGTTGAAAAAGGGGAGATTTAGATTAGATATTAGGAAGAAATTCATCACTGCAAGGGTGGTGAGGCACTGGCACAGGTTGCCCAGAGAAGCTGGGGCTGCCCCATTCCTGGAAGTGTTCAAGGCCAGGCTGGATGGGGCCTTCAGCAACCTAGTCTAATGGAAGGTGTCCCTGCCTATGGCAGGGGGGTTGGAACTAGATGATCATTAAGTTCCCTTCCAACCCAAACCGTTCTAGGATTCTATGAATCTATGATTCCATTATTATTTGCTTACTTTATTTACTCACAGAACTAAAGCCCCAAGTACTTACCATAGTATATAGAATGTTTGCAGGAACCTTCAGTTACAAAATGTACTACTTGTTAGAAATCTGACAATTCCAATCTAAGAAAATGTTATATTTTTCTTTTCTATTTGCCAAAGGCTAAGTTTGATGAAAGGAAATCTAAGCACCACATCCTATTTGCAATATTTACCACATACGCGGCCTCTCTGTAGATCTTTCCTGTTTTAATGCTATATGACTAAGAAAAAGATCTGCAGAGATGGCTGTTATTATTAGTATTCTAGAAAATAATGGCTTAATTTCAGGGCACAATATGTAAGATAATTGTGTTTGGGTTTTGCTGCTTGTGCAGTAAAAATCTGATAACTATGTAAAAAGAGATAAGCATTAGGATTGTTCTGGTGATTTACTTCAAATTTTGAATTTATTACGACTAGGTAAAAGACCTGTATGACTTCATCTGCCCCAAAAGAGTAATAAGAACTCCTAATAGGCTCTCACATTTTTTTTTCTTTCTGTTATCATGTTATGAACATTATATTAAAAATAAAGAAAAGCAATTATATAAGAGAGATTATTTTCTTCTCAGTTTAAAAACAAATTTATAATAAATGATTTAGAGGTAGATTGCATAATTTAGATTTTACATTCTTTGTTTCCAATTAAAAGTGTATGCTGAAAGAGGCCAGCTCAGGCAAAACCGTTGTTTTAAAAATATACAATAGTCTTATTTGAGGAACGAATGTTGACATTGTCATTTAACATGTATTCAAAGGAATTACATTCTTCTTTGAGAAAATACAGCACTTACCCAGTTACTAAAAAAGCAAGGATTATTGCATATTTTACAGTATACCCATGGTTTTAATATACACATGTATGTATAATTTCTTTGTATGTACAGCTGGAGCATTAAGTTTTAGTTGGATTAAAATTAAAAAAAAGATTCTTGGTGGATCTAACACAAGAACAGGTTACTGACATTTCAAAATAGTTGAAGACCTAGGGATGGTACCTTAAAATTTCACTTGAAACCTTCCAAAGTTGCCCTTAGTTTCCCACACTGGACCTATATTTAAACCAAAGAAGCTTCTTTTTTATATATATATATACATATATTTATACACACACACACGCACACACACATACACACATATATATGTGAGTGTGTGTGTGTATAAATATATATGCACACAGACATGTATATATATCTCAGCTCACGCTACATACCTTTTAGTTTTTAGGTCCAGCTTCTACTGTGGTATACTTAAAGTATGTAAAAGATAAAACTATTTCTTGTTATTCTCTAAGGCACCATCAACAAATAGAATTTGGCTTTGGCAGATTTATTGTGAGTAATCCTACACTTGAAATGGAAATGGAGGAGATTAATTAATTCTTCCCTATTGCTGATGCTTGTTACTTTTATGATGGAAAACAGAGTTTTCTGGAGATTGCAGTTATAGTGAGACAAAAAGCTTAGCTACGAATATAAGAGCACTTCTCAAGTATACCACAAGTCTCCATAATTGTAGCAGTCCAAAAGGATAATTTTTACTAGACTGAGGCCTAAAAACGTTCCTTGGAACTAAGCCGTCATCTTTATGTAAACTAGACAAAGCAGACTTTTTTTGAAAAAGAGCAATATTTGACCTCTTATTGTTAGAGAAAAAAAGTAATACTGAGCAAATACTTTCTTGAAGTACATGTTATTGTATTTGTCACAGAGTGAGCTTAAAAACAAAATTATAATAAATAATAAACATGTCTGGAAGTTTCTGCTTCTACTTCAGTGCATGCTGATTTTACTTCTGATTTTTCTTTATTGCCTTGTCTCTCCATTAATAAAAGTATTCCTTTGGAAAAGCTGTCTCAGGACTGTTTTATAATGATAAATGTTCCAGGCACTGCTTGCTTTTGCTCATCATTTGCTGCCAGGCATCTGAGTACTGAAAATAGCAAGTCACCTCTAAAGATGTGCCAAGTGACCGTAGCTAATTTGAGAACTGTGTCATTTTCAGGTCTGTGAATGCCACAGTGTTTCAGCTCCCAGGGATCTGTTAAAAAGGAATCAGTGCTAATAATGACACAAAATTTTATTCAGTATTCTCATTATTGCCTAGCGTCAGGGTTAATAGATGTATAGTACATGTTTTTATTAACAAATTCTTAAGGAAATCTCAGAAATCAATGTAATCTTTTGAGGAAGAATGGTAGTTTGAGGGACTGCAAACTTGCAAACAAGGTTTATACTCTTCTGAGGTAGAAAGGCATTTATAAAATGTCTACTTTTGGAGATTTAAGCCATACACATACTTGAGGTACCTGCTTATTCGAGTATTCTAGAGCTGAGTTATGAATTACGTGTGGTATACTCTGTAATAAAATGTTGTGCAAAATCCATACTTGTATAATATTTGAATAACAAAAAAAAGAGTTAAGATAAAATTAATATTTAGAATACATTCTGAAATTTTTAGAATTAAAATTGTTATGATAGTTCAGGAAATAAGAAAAGAAGTTCTTTGATAATTGTTTAGTTCCCTTTAGGCTTGGGTTATAATTTTAACTCTGCTTTTTACCAATCTACTCCTAATCTTGAGGAGATTAAAACACAGTTGGCAGAAATAATTTATATGTTATGAAAGAAGGGGAGTACTTTTTCTCCAGCTAACTGTAATTCTACGATCTTACCCTGTTCCTGTTTCGAGCAACTACTTATTTCACTGCTAGTACATTTGCAGGAAAGCAGTTTTGAGCCAGAGAAAATAGGAGTTTATGTCTTTCCTCTGGTTCATATTTGACAGGTAGACTTAAGTATCACTTAAAGATGTATGCCACTTTTATACAAAAGTTACTTATACACTACAGAATGGCTTAAGGCATGGATTTATCATTATACTTTCTGTATTTGAAAGTCTGTTAAAGGTGAAAAATATGACAGTACTTTTGAATCCATAAAAATATATTACCTTTTTTAAAAAACACTTATGTTACTATGTTTCAAACACTGACACATTGATTTTGTTGCATTTAGCATGCTAAGTGCTCCAGGTTCTGTTGCATGTGCCATATTCCATATGTTACTTTTACAAGCCCATTAATTAGAAAATTTTAAGATTACAACAAAATTACAGAAATGTTAAAAAGACTGAGGGTTTGACTGATGTCAATTCAAACTGGTGAAGACAAACCAAACTGAGGTCTCGCACACGTGTCACAAAGCCCATTAGGTCCTCTGAAGACCTGTGCTCTTATGCCACCTCCACAGAGCAGGGTAACCTCTTCAACCTGCAGACAGCTATTCAGCTGACTAGTAAACAAGCGCTAAAGGAGGACCACAGTTTTCCTGTGTTGCCACTGCTCTTTCTGAGGTACCAGTAATGACTCCAAGGGAGCTCTTTGGCTGCACCCTGAGAAATTACAACTGTGCTTCAGCCTGACCACACGCACTCCAGTTTCTTGAGCTATTAAGCTAAAGGCATACTCTGAGTGCTTAAGAATTTAAAAGACCTAGCTGTAGTTCTGCAAATTGCTCTCTTGATTTGCTATTTTGATATTGCTTTTAATCAAACCTTGGACACAAAGGAAGACCAACTATTTGCCATCTGCAAAAAAGGGAATTACTCATCATTGGAAAGAGCACCAAGGGTGTAATGGAAAACGTGCAACCTCTTACACCCTTGCATGAAGTCATCTGATAGTTCATTATTGACTGACTGACTGAATATTATGTACAGTTGATGGCAAAAAAATATGCTTTAGATTCTCATTTTACCACCATTTCTCACATAACCATCTTACCTTCAGCAGCATGCATATTTTGTCCCACAGCCAAAAGACTCCAGAAAGCCTGTACTGATCCCTACATGGATTACCCTGCTTTAATGGGCTTTCATTGCATTTAGAGTCCATAATTTCCACTCTTGAGTTAAAAAACCAAACCAACCTAACAAAGAAACCACAGAAGAAATACTTAATTTTTCCAGAAAAAAAGAAGAACAGATGTTGATGGTTGTTGCTTTTTGTTTTCTTTTTTTAATGTGTCTAAGTGCTATATACCAGAAGAGGAGCACTTCTGTACTATGAAATAAAAGATTTACTATATTAGGGTTGACATGTTGGTGACATTCTTTTTTTCCTCCAGTGGAACTTGATTTGGGGCCCTGGTTGTGTATTTGCTATATGAAAGACCTTACTTCATGATTAGTTGTATCTTGGCATAATGAAAGTTTCTTCTGTCCATATTTATCTCCTTTGTAAATAGGTGTCTGAAATTAATATATATTTGTTCCATGCTGTAATAAATAACTTATGGTACACATGGTTGAATGGGAATCCTTAGTAATGAGTGTAAGAAGTCTTCAGACAGCTCTGGATTATTTATTTATCTGGCATTTGTTTAGGGAAACATGCATTGTGTAACTTTGTTGTGGTTTACTTGATTTTGCTCTTTAATATAAGAGATTTGATGCAGTAAACATTATTCAGACAATCTTCCATTAATATTGGAGGGAGGTGGGGACCTTGTTCAAAGGACTGTTAGATTACTGCATATAAAGATGTACAGTTCTTTTGGAAAGTTATCATAATGGACATTAACTACCAGGACGACTGAGCTTGTATCTATTTGTAGTAACAGCATAATCCCCTGTATATACTTCTCTATTCAAGCATTTCTTTAGTTTCTCTTTTTCATTCCTGTTTATCTAATTTGTAAAAAAATGTAGGGTTTTTTGTGTCTCTTTAAGAAAACAAACTATTCTACAAAGTAAAAGAACTAAAGAGCTGAATTGACCTAGGCCAAACAAGTGACCCTACAGCACACTCTCGGAAAAGGAAGCACTTCAGAGAAGAGTAAAATGAAGAAACCCATATGCTACCTACTGAATTCAGCAGACTAAGTGCTAGCATGAGCTCAGTTCACTTGAAGTAGATGACACACTTTGTAGTTATACCATTTTCTTAAACCTCTATAATGAAGGGAACTGGGAGAAAGTGCCTCTTGTAACATCAGGGCTCAGTGGCTCTATCAGACCCACAACATGAATTCTGCTATTCTTCAAAAAGAACATGTTCCTACTAATTCATTAACTATATCAACAAACCCACCATTTTCTTGGGAAATAGACTGAGTCTGAATATTTAATTCCAGGGCTGCTCTTAACATCATCACAGTACTCATGAGCAACCCTCCCCCCACCTATAACGCAACTTGAAACCAGCTCAAAAGCTACCCCAGAGGCCTATGTTATTTTTTTGTCATGGTACTATGTGAAAGCGATATTCCCTTCTGCTGTGAGAACCAGGGCCTTTCTTGCAGTTTAGTTACATGTACTCTACCTCCATGTCTACTTAAATGTGAGGATAGTAGGTAGGCAGGTAAAGGAGGACCTGTGGCCCTGGAAAGTGCCACTGGGTAGCTGCCTGTGCTTGAGGCATGAAAGCCCAGGGATATTCTCAAACATACAACATACCTGGGAGGTCGTTGTTGGCAGTATCAGCCTGGCAGCCTTAGTACTCTCTAGGGATAGTGCAGACTGCTGACAGGTTATAAAAGCAGGGAAATGCAGCAGAGAAATGGCATTTACAGACTTGAGTCCAAGTTCAAAGAGAACCTTAAATATCATCATGGATTAAGCTGCTTGCATGCCTGGGGAGAGATTCAGAGAGGGAACTGTCACAGGCAGTCAAATACTTTTCTTTAACTCTTTGCTTTAGGAAAGGAAATTCAGGCTGCCTTTTTGAAGTAAACCTGCCTTTTCGCTTGTGCTTGCTTAGCACTATCAGTCTGAATTACTGAAGGGCTAAAACAGTTTGATGGTTTTTATTCACAGGGTCAGCTAGAAGTAAAAATAGGAAGAAATACAGATAAGGAGATACTGAGTGTCATTGTAAGGTGTTTTATGTTAACAGAGCATCACTTAACCTGCAATTTGTCATCTGGGTCAGTATAATCGTATAAAGTATATTTCTATGCATCTATGATGTCACTGAGTGCTGAAAGCATTCCTGTAAAAAGCATGAAATGGCATACTAAAACTGATAGTGGAAGGAAAACAATAAAGACTATGTTTATGGTATATATTTTCATGAGCTGGAGTCTCACTGTGTATGACTTTGGTTGCCAAGCATTTCTTGTTTATTTTCCTGTTTTTCAAAGCGAGTAAGTAAACATGCACAGTACTGATTAATTCCTGTCTCTACTTTGCCTTGTGAGAAAAGTAACAGCCCTGTGGAAGACACCTTTCTTCTGTGCCGTGCCATCTCATAATTTGAAATAGATGAGTTGTAGGATCTGAAAGAGTATAAAACTTCTTGTTGTCACACGATAGGTACAATGATTAGCCGTTCTTTTCTGAACAAAAAGTTCAATCTCTAGGTCTTGTCCTGGACAGTGCTGATTTTAGGGGTTAGGGTGTATAAATCTTAATTCCATAGGAGCTCTCATAAGCTCTTGGAATAAATGGAGTTAAAATAGACCTTTTTGGCAGACCACGAAATATGTTCTTCATCTTGAAATAAGTATAGCTTCAAATGGTCAAAGGGGAGATGGTAAGAAGTTATTTCAGCATCAGCTCCATCCATTTATTGTGACTTCTGTATGTGGCAGTAGCTGTGCCTTCTTTTACAGTTGATTAAATAGCCAACATCAAGTCCAAATGAGCCTTACTCAAGCATGTTTACATAACTGATAGTCCTTTCTAGTGGGTGTAGTCCCACTAATCCCAGTTTTCAAGCAGACTAAGGGTTAGTGAGCAATTTTTTTCCTTACTGCTGTGTTTACGATAACTCTTTACATAAATATGCATATAAGTACTGCATATCCAGGAATGTAAATCAGACACTTGCAAAATCAATAATATATATCTGACTCTGATTCCTGTTCTTTGCAGACATTTAGAATTCAGTATACAAGTGCCCAGTTTCAATTATTTAAAACCATTTTATCTTAATTAGTATGAGTTACCATCCTAACAAGAAATAAATTATCAGCACAGAAGATGAGTTCTGTGAAATGTCAATGGCCATCTGAAGCCTTTTTGGAAAATAAGGGAGAACTGGGAATCTGAGTCTTGAAGAGACAATTTTTGCTACTTTATTCTAACTATTCCTGGCACTATGGAAGAAAAGAATAATTATTACATATCCCTAGATTATCTGAAGCCAAATGAAAAGAAAGGTCTTTTTTATTCCCATCAATATTTATTAAATATTTAATAAAATAAATTTTAAGATCAAGATTTCCTTTGTTTATTTTCAGCAAATTATGAATACTACCTGTAAGTAATCTATCTAGTGAAGCAAAAGTTTCTGTCCTTCCCTCTTTGTCTACTCCAGTATTCACAAAGAGGGCCCAATTGATAAGACTAAACCAAATTTTCTCTCTTTCAACATATATTTATGATGTATCAAGATATATTCAAGATGAGATAGATTTCTCTTAGTTCAGTTATTTTGTCTTAACTTCCTCTCCAAAAACAGTGTTTGAAGAGATTTCTGCAAGATTAAGAAAAGGGGAGAAGATGTGTTTTATGTCAGCCAAAGCCATTCAAACTCTACCTTTTCATTTGTATGCACAGAGAGGTTAATCACATTCAGTTTATTGAAGTCTGTGAATAAAATCCTTAGGTTATTCAAGATGTTCCTCTGTTTTTTGAGCTCTTAGATCATTTCACAAAAATTCTGATCCTGTTTTGCCAGTTCCAGGTATTAAATTTGTAGCCAGAAGCAGTATACCCTGCAAGTGAAGGTCATATACAGGTTTAGTAGCTTTCACTTTAATGAAGATTCAACTGACCTTCTTGTAAATGCTGTTCATAGAAATCAACAAAAAAATGGAGATAGAAAACCTGGCTCTGCTGAGGCAAAACTGCCTCTAATCCAATCGAAAGACTGTATGTCACCTATGCCCACAAAGGAATGGAAACTCTGGGAGACATTTGCGTATCAAACCAGAAGAATCTAGTGCAATTTTAGGGTTATCTGATTCTTCCATATTGCATGATATGTTTAAAACGCATACCACTCCTGAGAAGTACCTGAATAAGTTACGGTATCATATATGTCCTGGATTCCTGATGTTTGGGTGGGCACCAGGTGCTGTAAATTACATCTAAGTGACAGGTAAAATATTGGGAGAAATCTCATAGCTTAGGGTTCATAATGTGATATTTGTACTAGAAGTTCAAGTGAATTGAAACAATGAGTTCCTTCTTATAATTGTCATGCCCTTAATTGAATAAGGCATTAACACCAATGTAGCTGTAACTGGGTTTTTGACATCCACTTTCTTCAAGGTATTCTGAATAGATGGAATGACAGATTTCTTGCCTTCTCTGGGAGACAATTTTGGGTACAAATGCAGATTTGTGTCTGCTTACATGCTTATTCCTCATCTCCTTTTAATTTTACCTTCACTTTTCAGTTGGTTGAGGTTTTTTTCTGTCTTTATCTTCCTTGTCTTCTGTTAGGAAGAGATTGCTTGGGTAGCTAACACATATCTGCAGTACCTCTGAGAGATTAGGAGTGAAAAGGTAGCTAAAAACAATGATTTAGGAAGTCTGATGTTGGTGGAATTGTGCTGAGCCTCAGAGCAGTCTATATGCCTTGCAAATGCTTTGATTCTGTTTTTCTTCAGCAGAAAGGTAGTATAGTAAGTAAATTTAAAAAGAAACAGACCACAGAGATACATTTTATGTCATTCTAATTCTTTCTTTTGCCTTTCTGTATGTAATTTTGTCATGTTTTGTCTTCAAAGAAATGACTCATCTCAAAAAAATGTTAATGACAATAGCTTCAAACGCACTTCAAATAACTTCTTTTTTCGAAGTAAGAGGCAATTTATACCTTATAATGCAATCTAAAAGCCTGTCAAGCAAGTTGTTTTCCCTTTGAAAAAAGCCCTGAGCTTATGAAAAAATCAGTGAAGGAATCAAGTATGTTTTTATTGAATTTTTAAAGTGCACTTTTGTAAAAGATATATATCTTTTAATAGAGACACAACATATTAAAAGTCAGTTGCTTGCAGTGGAATGAAGCACAGCAAGCATGTGTATTTAAAACTTTAAATCTTTCTTAGAAGTTATGGTCACATCACATGTCACTATTATTCCTATTTACTTTACCTAAACAGACGTTATGCTCACAATAGCAGTGTGTTAATTAGTTACCTGTACTTGTATATTAATTGGTCTACAAAGCTATTATAGCTAACTTTGTTTCTGGGATTGTGAATAGAGTGTGCTTGTATTTACACGAAACAGTCTTGCATGGCCTCCACTCTACAGTGTATAACCAGCCAATCACTGTTCTTGCAATAAATCATTTCAACAGCTGACATTTGTTATAATTAACACAATTTGTCATCTCTCTTTGAGGAAGCAGCTCTGGAGTCATAACAGTGTCATGGACTCTAAACTCTCTCACAAAAGCCAGGCAAAGGATGTGTTTCACTGTTCTGCAGCACTTATCCATTTATAAATGGAATGGAAAATACAGTTTAAAGTGCTTAGGTAAACCTGGGAAACCGAAAATACTAACTTTACCAGAGATAAAAGTATAATTAATTCCAATTTCCAGCAATGGATGTAATAACTTCTGTTAATCTAAACTGAAACTAAAAGAAAATATGTATTAATTATAAAACTTTTTATCTTTATATCTTCAAATATTTTGGATACCATCAGTAATCTTAAACTAACAGTTATTAAGTATTTCATCCTGACAAATTGCTTATTCTACTTTAAAAACAGAAATAGAATCAATCAAAAAAACAAAAATAAAAAAGAAATAAAATTAAAGCTTGTACACTTCGGAAAAACATCCTAAATGTCAAGACTGTCGCTTAATATGGTATGCATGTTTTTTTCAGTCCCTATGGAAAAGTGAAAAACAAAGAAATGGTGGTTAAAAAGTCCATGCAATATATGCATATTATGATATATGACTTATAAAATATTATGACAGATAAGAAAATGTTGTGAAACATCAGGAATTAACCCATATTTGAAAAAAAAAAAACCCTAATCAAATGAGCTGTGGGGAATCCTAGGAAAAAGGAGAGTCATCTCAGATATATTTGGATAAATATTGATTTTTTTTGTTTGTTTGTTTCTTCTGGGAAACAAAAATAAAATTAAAAAAAAAAAAAAGGAAACAAGTCCCTCAGAAAGCTACTCAAGACAAGCCATATCTGGATGGGAAAACTAACTGGGAAGTCCCACAAATTCCTTTCCACTTTTTTTCCCAAGCCACTGGAGCACTTAAAGGATAATGTTAGTACTAAGAATAGTTTATTTCCTTCTTTGGGAACTGAAGTTCCCCTTTTAAGCCCTTTATCTCAACCTGACATAGAAAAAAACCATTAAACTGGTCATAAAATAAATCTCAACTCATATCTAGTTCCTTATTCTTATTTCCTAAGAGGTCTAAAAGTGACCTTAAGTAAGACAATCAGATTCATGTGGTTTTATATGTTGAAAAAAAATATCAACTTAACAGACATTCTTGTTTAGAGGAATTCTTTACAGTTTTGTATTATTTTTATCAGAGAAAAACTGGTAGAAATGTGATTGTTACATGTTTCAGGATATTTCTTTTAAAATCCTTGCTCCTACAGACTTTTGATTACGCATGTATATATATATATATATATAAGTCTACATTAAAAAGACTAAGTTTATACTTTTCTTGTTAAAAAGAAAAGTTTGAAACTTGGTCCCATGAACAAGGACCAAAAGAATCAAAATTAACAGACAAATAAAGATAATAATGTATTTTTAAATAAGTTCTGCGTACAGTAAAGCAAACTAATGATTTATGAAGAATCTATTCAGTATTTTCAGTGGTTTGTGGTTCTCAGTACTGTTACTGCACTAAGATAGTAGGATAGTAGGACTACTATCATTTGTAGCAGAAGACAAAATAACAAAACAGGCTAGATAACAGCACAATATTCAGCAAAATATATGTACATAGATTATAATGTGCATATATATGTCAACCTCTTTGTCTAGTATCTCAGACGCTTCCCTAAAGCTAATAGGAAAATGTCATCCAATCCAGGTAATCTGTAACTTGGATTGTAACCTGTAACCTTTCTGATTTACCATTCAGTTTCATTTAGGTTTGATTGATTATACTTAAGCTTCATTGATTATTGAGAGTGAAATAATTTCAATTATTTTACAAATACTACCATATGACTGAGTGTTATACTGAAAGGGAGCCAGTGTTTCTTACCTGCTTTAGCATATGAGCAGTACCAAGAAACCAGAATCCCAGTCTAAAGCTGAAATCATGATTTTGCTGAGGCATACAGAAAAATAACACATTATGTCATATTCCCATTACTAGGAGAAGGATGTGATCCAGACAGGACATAATGAGACAGAAGGGGATGATTTTGCTACAGAAATTACCTCCTCACCAAGAAGAGCCTACAATATAGTTGACATACATAGAAAAGTCTTTGTTCATATTGCAACTTGGTAGTAGTTCATTTGTTTTGTTAACTCCTTTTTTATTACTCTTTTCTTTAACTGTGTTTGTTTTTTTTTAAACCCCAAACAAAGCAAAACAAAACAGAAAAACCAAACCAAAAAACCTCAAATTATGAAATGACTTTCCGTTAACCCTTCCCATTTTCTGGATTACCACTAGTTAGACTATGTTGGATTATAAATTACGGAAGTCACTTTTTTTATTTTACTAGGTAATTACACTGATTTTTTTTCTTCTTCTCTAATTTGGACACATGTTGAACACTTGATAAAATATTAAAAGTCAGACAGTAAACTAAGTATTCAAACTATTATTTCAAAGAGACACAAATGTCCTTTCTTATAACGAAATCAGAAAATAAGATGACTGTCACAGAAAGGCGAAAGAGATCAATCTGAAAAGTATTTCAGCAAACCGTTATCACTCTCGTGCATTCAATAGACTGGGATTGCACTTGTATGGCAGTGGAAAGTTTGCCATGGATAAGACAATAAAATGTTCCAGTTTAGCAATAAAATGTTCTAATGTGATAAAAATTTGGCAGCATTCACAGCCTCTCTTCCTCTAAGCATAATGATCAGCAATCACTAGTCTCATTTCTCCCTTGTTCTTAACAAGCCAACAGCCTAACAAATGAAATGATTTTTGCTATTTGCTTCAGGAGAACATGTTAAAGCAAACAGAGCTTTCTCTAAGCAGAAGGAGTTAAAGGAGTTAAAAGTTATTCCAAGAGGAAATATGAGGTAACTTAAAAGAACAC
The DNA here is from genome assembly GCA_026283785.1 of Coracopsis vasa. Taxonomy (NCBI): domain Eukaryota; kingdom Metazoa; phylum Chordata; class Aves; order Psittaciformes; family Psittacidae; genus Coracopsis; species Coracopsis vasa. The sequence continues at coordinate 23,649 of JANHGB010001091.1, read as the reverse complement.
AGCACACAGTTATTACTGGGACTTGCTGACAGAAATAACTGATACAGTGAATCTAGTCCAACGTCTGCACACAGAGAAAAATTGTATGCAGAGTAGAAGAAATCAGACTCCTTTGTGCTTGCTTGTAAGCTCGAATCCCAGACTGTGCTAGTTTAACCTGAGCCTAAGATAATGTTTCAAAATCACACAACATTCAGAGCTCTGCAAGTTTTCAGCATACAAAGCAGGTGAGAAACAGTTACTTCAACTGTGTTTCATGCCAGGATTGGTACTAAAACCATCTAAGCCCAAGGGAAAGCACCTCCATCAATGGAGACTGAAATGGGTTCACAGTCCAGCAGGGAAGTGAAAGTCAATGAAATCTGCAGAATTTCAACTTGTTGAAAGGCACACAAGCACTTGTACTCACTTTGCCAATTGACTACACCACTTTCTATTATTAACCAGGTAGCTGTTTAAAAGCACCTGAAAAATCACAGATGTCAGCCATGGCTTTGTAGTGACTCATAAGTGCTGTCTTTTATGAAAACAAGCAAACAAAAAAGGCACCTGGCCTTCAGTTCCCAGACAGGACAAGTCAGGAGTCCCAGTCTGATCCCATGCTGGAATTTTCTAATGTTATACTTGGCAGTGCTATGGGAGTTAAATGTAGTGGAAGTAATCTACATACCAGCCTAACCCTTCAATGCCTCAGCAACTGACACAGCTCATGCCTCTGGAGTTTAGTCTTAAAATGTCATCAATTAGAAATTGGGAGGGGGACTTAATTGCTCTCAAGTTTTGCTACGCTTCTGCTGAACAGAATAAGGTTTTTATGAACTGCAGAAGGAGGCAAACCACTGGCTTTCTAATGACCTTTTGGAAGAGAATCAGTGTGCAAAGCAAGAAAACAATTTTTAAAAGAGATGTAGGCCTTGGGGAGTTTGAAACAGAGAGGTAAAGTCAAATTCATTGAAAAAGTAGTTCTGCATCAACATATTCAGAAGATACTGCAGCACACTTTCTAGCTCTCAAAATGTCTGGTGTTATAGTACAACTGACTGTTGTTTTATGGCTCTTAGAGGAAGGAACAAATTATGTGGGTCTTATACGAATATCAGATATAAGACCTTTGGTAAATAATCTGAAATTTTCTTCTACAGTTCTGCTCTGCGCAATGCTATGAAATGACGCTAATGGCCAATTATTTCTGCATGAGCTATTTGTAGAGGTGAAATTTATTTTAATGTTAACATTTCTATGAAAAACTGCACAAAGTGTTCTGCTGTAGTATATCACCAAGTGATACTGAGTGGTTCTATAATTTAAATAACTTCAGCTACAATGTCTCTGCTTAAATAGATCATGTTTCTGTGCCATTTTACTTCATTGAAAAATCCCACACTAATTTCTGAGCTGTTTGGGAACTAATTAATTTTAAATCCATTTAACTGTTATACAAGTTAAAGTAATAATCTGTTGAAAGCAATTGCAGTGGGAAAAATTTTAATTCAAAGTTTCAAAACGCAATACTTACACTTTCGACATCACCAAACTATGTTCCTATTAATGCACATAACCTCAGTTTCCATTAGCTGACAAAAGTATGAAAATAGAAGGGATGTATATAAAGCCAGAAAGAGAGGACGAACTCACAAGAAATGAAAATGTAGTGTAGGAAAATTTAAGTGGCAGTACTATAATACAGGACTCAGTTGTCACAAGAACTATAACAACATGAAGCAATAGTCTACGTGGCCATTATGCTGACAGAACTTTTAAAGACCTAGTGTTTTCACAGATGTGTTCTTTTGGGTAGTGTTTTGTGAAATTCCGCACTGCATTATGGCTGCTTTTCAGCAGATAGAAAGGAAATATAATATAGAATCATAGACTCATAAAATGGTTAGGGCTAGAAAGGACCTTAAGATCATCTAGTTCCAACCCGCCTGCCATAACATATGAATAAATCTCCCTCACTGAAACTCAGCATGTTATCTGGTGATATCCGTGGGCTACCTGAGAGGATATTAAGCTGTACGTGATGTTTCTTTAAACAGGTAAGAGAAACTCAGATAACAAACTTATCCAGTGAAGATTTTAGATAAAAGCTGTAGAATGTGGAAAGGGGGAATATAGGCAACTTAAGAATAGAATCTGTCAGCATTTCTAGATGTGCAGAATTCTATATTAGCTCCAAAAAGAGATGGTTAAAATTAAAAATATTATTAGAAAAAAACCCCAACAACCAAACAAAAAAACCAGTCATTGTTAAGAGCTCTAAATGTTAGCCTGTGGAAAGACAAAATTTCACCTTATTATTATGTTTGAATTCTGTGAGGCAGAGAGACAAAACACACTGAAAGGTTTGTAAGTATAACTTTGGATATCAACCTCAGGAAACTACAAGCTATTACTAGAGTAAACTCAGCTGCTTATGAATTTTTAGAATTAGAAGCTGAGTTGCAGCACACATCGTAGAGGCAAGAAGTCATTATAGCTACTTGCCTACAAGAGCCTAAAGCTGTGGGGAAGAGGAGGGAAAGGAGAAAAAATGAGAATTGGACAGAGGATATTTAGCTGCCCCTTACTGCTTCAAAGTATGCCTGAAAAAATAAAGCCATTTTGCAGCCCAGTAAGGAAAACTTGTGTCAGATGAAACACGTTTAAAACAATGAGTGAAGAAAACCTTCCAGTTGTTGAAAGGTGCTATAATTTTTTTTATTATTATTTTTTAAACCAGAAACTGAGAGAAATAGTTATACCTAAGTCTATGATATTTTTTGATGCTCAGGGAGAGACCTTTAAGAAAATGTTTCAGGTGTGAAAAAATTATTACAGACCTCTTAGAAATGGATTTATAATGGAACTGCTGACACTATCTGAGCTATAGTTGGATGAATTGCTTCTGTCCTGGTGTAATGAATAACCTCAGAAAGGAAAAAAAGTCTGATTTCCCATTTTTATACTTCCTTTCACCTATCCATCTTTTTTTTTTTTCCTTAATCTTTATGCAAGGCATCTGCATGCCTTAATGTCCTATTATTCAGAAGTTGCGCAACAGTCCTACAACATTTTGTCTCCGTAGTAGTACATCATGTAAGACCTGTCTGGTTATTATCTCTACCACCCAAGAGCTTAAAGTGTTGCTCTATTTCCACACTTTTAGCACATAGCCGTTATCTGAGGCCCATGTGCACTAGCTATCTCACATTCACAAAATGTATGGGGTTCCAGTTTAAACAGGGGTAAATTAATCTATGTACTTCTTAATTACTTGAACATCAGCATTTTGGAGGGGTCTAAGATCAGTTAGTGTATCACATAATGGCTGTGTTGACAATGAATAATATAATTAAAGGTGAGAAAACAAGCATCAACACTGCTATAATTTCACATGGGTGGTTCAGTTTATTCTGATTTTATGATATGGTCATAAACAGTCTCTTTCAGAAGGAAACAGCCTTATTGCAGTTTATTAATAGGGCCTCTAAGTTTCTTAGGAAGGAAATTATGTGACTGTCTTTTTAAAAATAATTATACAAAATAAGCATTATAGGACCAGTTTATGTGATTTGAGTAACCAAGTTAGTTTAAATAAACAGATTAGCATATAGTAAACCCTGATAGGAAAAACTGCAATATTCCCTCCATTTTGGAAGCAATGGGAAAACAAAAATTATGGTAGCAGTGAGCTACATTCCAAGCACCGATATCAGTGAATAATTCTCACTGTCATTAATAAAACTGCAGTCATATGTTTGTGGAAAATGACATATTAAGGACCAAAATATGATCTTGTAATGCCACTTGGAGTGTTTACAATACCTTACCGTCTATTTCTATGCATCTAGCAGTAGGCATGGCCCTCCTGAAAGAATAGCTGAACTAATATGATTATTTCTGAAACATTTATTTTGTGATCCAGTCTCAGTTCAAAGGCTTGCTATCATACCTTCTTATCTTACCTATCCAGAGGAAAGTAACTGTGGTCAAAACAGGCTAAGCATCAGTTTCACTGCAGATCAATCAAATGAGCTCCAAAATAAGTTTTCAGTCTGTCCCAAGGTACTTTAGATACAAGATTTTAGTCTGCATTTGACAGCATCAGGGATTCACACGTGTTTTTTATGGAGCTATGGCCAAATCTGGATGTTCTCAAAGAAATACAGTCATACGTGGTTTCAACTGTCTAGAATTAAGTTCACATGGGAACAGTTATTTGTTATCCTTTTTTTCCCTACTGCTGGTTGATTTGGAGGTATACAGAGTAAGAATGAATAAGCAAAACATCTTCTTTTTGATTTTTGATGTAGGACATAAATATAGTTTATTTCCCTCCAACCCCCTACCCCAGCTAAAGCAACTTGACTCAGTATAGTCTGTATCATTGATCTTGTCAAAGGCCTAAACCAAATAAGCCAAAGGTTTTTTCATGGCTATGACTTTAATATAAAATATATATTTTGGGGCTATTGTGACTGAAACAGGAGAGGCACGGACACTGTTTATAATCTTTCACATTCAGCTGATAAAGGGTGCTTTGCTTCCATATGGTTACTTCTGGGGGGTTTTTTGTGCTTTCTGAAATGTGGAACTTTTTTTGTGTGACTCTTCCCCTTAGCCCCTCCCCCCAAAAAATGCAGGTAAGCCTCCTTTAATTTCATTTAACAAATTGCTAACTTTGTATTTTGTATCAGTGAGCCTTGTTCATCTCTTTCTAATGTGCCACACATGTACGATTACTAAATACTGCTGAACTAAGACAGCAGCAGCAACTTGTGCGATGCCAGATCTCCTTTGCATTATTAGGGAAGGTCTGTGAAGCAGATGTCATTAACTTGTGAGGAAAGGAAGCAAAACTGACAAACCTTCACTGACAAAGTTCCCCGCATTTGTTCATCAGTCTTTATTAAAAAGTAAATTTAATATCAACTATCAGACAAGCCACTGAAGTTCTTCACCATGAAAATTAATGCTCTTTAAAATTAAACTTGCCTTTGGGTTTCATTTAAAAATTAACATTGTAATCTTTGTATGCTACACTGTGAAGCCTAAATGAATGCTAGATAATGGAAATAATGAGACATGGGAGCATGTGTGGAGGTGCACTGTAGTTCACACAGTGAAGTGTTAATTAATGTAACCAGTGCTGAGAAATCACAGAATTTATTTCTGCTCTTTTTTTTTTCTCTGCTGCACAGCATAAAAACCACAGAACAGTGATTTGATAGGAGAAATCAGGGTCTTTCCATGCATATTATTCACTTACATTTGCTGGAACAAAATATTAAATAATAAGTTTCTTGATGCAAATGTAAAATTCATTTCCTTAGCTGACTGCATTAAGACAAAATAAGTAGTAAATTCAATAAAATCTCACACAGGTACCCTTCAGCAACTACTTTAGAAAGCCAAAGCACAATGTGGATTTCCCTAGTGAGAGATCATATCTGCTTAAGGAGGGATACCTTCTTGTCCTAAAATTCTTGCCATCCAGTTCTCTCAACTTTGCAGTGTTAGCTTGCTTCTACAACAGTATGCAAAAAGAATGGGGCCTACTTATTAAAAAAAAATATATATATATATACCTATTTGAAGTGACCTGTTAAATTTCTAATTTAGCAGTTCTAATTTCAGCATTTCAAAAATATTTAGTAAATAACCTGGTGTATATGCAATCCACTATTACTAATCCACTTCACATTTTATTTCAGAAATAGGTACTGGTATGAAATAAACAAAAGTCCTCACTATTATTTGAAAAGGGACAAAATGGGTTGTCCTTCATTTAAATTCTGCTCCTGAGGATTTTGCCTTGAAAGTACCTTTTTCTTCTCCTTTCTTATGCCTGTAATGGGTAAGAGTCACTACAAAATGTGTGAGGTTACTGTCTATGATGGGAAATATTGTTTGTAAGTGACTGAGCTAAGTTGTACCTCATAGACATCCAGGTGCATGGAAGGAAACTTAACCAAGAGTCAAAGATGTTTTCTACCTGTCTGCAGAATGATTAAAAACATAGAACCAGTAATAATGTAAAAACACCTGTCAGGGTGATATTTTTTTAATCAGGTTGGTATCTACTTCACAAGTGTGGATGAGTCTTTTAGTTAACCTTTTCACATCGAAGCAATTATATTCTCCTGGAATTAGACCTATGTGCACAGAAAACTGTCTTTCTGGAATATTTGCATTTGCATTGCGATTTGAAGTCAACATCTATACTACCTGTTCAACAGACTGTCTGGGACTTACATAGAGCATGAGTAGCTCACAGCTCCCAACTATAGATACAAAAGTGCATAGCTGCTGCAAGGCTGAATAGTAGATGGAGTCTGTCAGTTAACTAGTATAATAAACAGAAAGATATTGGATACTACACTGAACATGTGTACATAAAATAACTGCCTTTATATTAAAGCCTCCAGTGACCACAAGTATGTGCAGGAAAAAAAGTTTTAATTCTAAATTACATTCAAACTTGAGTAGAAGAGGGGCCACCTACGAGCCCGTGAACTTCACTATTGATATTTCATACTTATGTTTGCCAGTATTACCTGAACCTATTTTTAGGATCTAACTCTAATGATCATTTGTGTTTCCAAAAATAAAAACACTAGCTTGATTGCAATGTTATGTTGGAAAAATGCAACCAAACAAAGTAATTTCTTCCATGTTTTTATTATCATGGGAAGAGAATTTTTCTGTAGAGCTAAGCAAATTTATGTCAAAGAGGTCGTTTCTAATCCGGTTGATGAAAGCATGAGAAGTCCAAAACCACCTCAGTGAATTAACAAACCATAAACACATCTGAAAAAGGTGATCCAGCAAGTGTACATGAATGGGGAAAAAAAAAAAGATGGCCTGTAGAAAGTGGTGAAGATGTGCAACTCATCCCTATTTTTACTGAGTTAGGAGCTGAGGGGAAGTCTGGGGGTTACTTTCTCTTGAGTATTCTTGAAACGATTTGCATAAAATAATGATGAGCTTTGGATGATCACCAGATAATTTAGACTGAGAAGAACATGGCCCAGAAAGAACTTTGTACATCTACCAGCAACCTGCTTTGATCAAAAGTTGCAAATGAAGATACGTGACCATAATCTCCATTTCAGTTATACATGAAAATAAAACTGAGAAATTTATTATTCTGAATAAAGTCAAGACATCAAATCAACATAGTTTTGTGCATGGGATATTATTATGTACATATGTGTACAGAGAACACAACAGTTTCTCGTGTTTTGCCTTTTGAGAAGAAATCTGGAAAGCAGTCAAGTTAATTAACAAAATGAAGTAGAAAATGATATGTAACTGTGTCCTTTACTAGCAGGAAGGAACAAAAACATATGAACACAATGGGTTAGTCTTAATATGACAAGACAAAATGTAGTAGATATAAATCTGGCTTCTCTCTCTAACCTTTCCACATTTAATATATTTTTTGATTCATATTCAACCAGAATGGAATGCTCTGTCTTGTGGAAAAATTGGACAGGAAGTGTTTAAAATCTCCTAATTAAATTCCTTACGCCAGCTTATCTCTCTAAGGTGTTTCCATTCAGCCTCTGAGACAATGAAACTTCCAGAGAACTAGAGGCACCCTCATGTTAATCAGGGTGAAACTACTCCATCAGGGGTAGAGTCCTTTGTGAAACAGTTGACTGAGCCACAGCTCTTCTTTGTGAGAAACGTGTATTTCACTTCTCTTCTTTAAGGTTGGTTGCTCCCCCCCGCCCCTCTATGTTATTTTTCAATCCCAACGTTTTATTTCTCTTCACATTCTTACTTGTCTCTCCAGCTGAAATGTTGCAGGTTTTGAGTTTTTTTGGTCACCTAGTAATGTGACCTAGGTAATGAGCCTAGTCCTTACACACAGTGAGGAAAGTCCTACTTTCAAGGTAGGACTTATAAGAGCTCATGCAATGCAGCTTGTATTGACTTTAAACAAATATGTGAGAGCAAGCAGGAAGTAAGCTATTACAAAAAATGCTAGCTATGTTCTGCTTAATACGTGACTGGTGTTAACTTCCCTGAGCTCTTTTTTGTTGCAGACAATTTCAGAGCTGCTCAGGTACAACTATGAGAAGAGCAGTCGCAAAATCCTTGCCTGCAATAAAGGTCTTTTATATTGCTTTAACACTACTGTATTGCTATACTGTAATTATAACTGTAATTTACACCTACTTCATCCTTTTTTATGCTGTTGGGGTACTGTAAAGCCACCTTGGTGTGAATAAGGATCAGTGAGAATTAGATTCCACTTTTTAAATTATTTTTTGCCTGCCTAGCCACCCCTGTAAGCCCTTATCTTTCTCTTCAGCTGACCTTAAAATTAGGCATGTGATCATCGCACTGCTCAGCAACCCAGGAGATATGTGATGCGTTTGTTTCTGAAAAGCTTGCAATCAACATATAAGCAATTAAATGCCACTTTATTTCCTGGCAGTACTATGGACTCCTGCTGTCTGTCTTAGTACTGGCAGATGCAAATAAGGTTTTGAAAGGATCACTGTAAGTCATTCATACTGACGTAGTCCTTTGATTCTCCACAATGCATTTAAACCCACATGAAAATCTGTCTCACATGATACTGGTAATCAGCCAAAGCTCTGTTCTTGTATTTCTTCATTTATGGTGGAAATCACATACTATTTAAAAGAAAAAAGAATAAAAGAAAATGCAAAGCAATATCTTCAGAGCCTAAATGACAGGAGAATTCTGTTATGATGCAGGAGTTCTAATTGTTCTGAGCTTGCACCTTCAGAGCTAGCCATTTCTCAGCCCAATTAACCTGTCCTATTGTACAGTCCATGTAAGGCATGAGGCAATTAACATTTGTATCATAAATAAGTAATTAAGGAATGTTTTGATTTCTGGTTACACTTTCTGTCATTCAGACTGCACTACTACTCCTGTCTACCAGGGATTTGGTCTTTTAAACACTTCCCATTTCATCACCCAGTGTCTCTTGCCTCTCTTAAATGCACCATATAAAAAATGAAACTATAAAAAAGTGCCAGTTCACTGATGTAACAATGAAAGAACAGAAATCACAAGCATCCCTAGTCCTTCAGCAACTCTTGTCACTGAGTATTGTTTAATTTTACTACATCTTTAAAGAAATAGTGAGAATGTTTTCTGGTTTTATTCTGGATTTTATTACAACAGAAAACAAATTCTGGTCCAGATCTGCAAATTAATTTTAGCCCATGCCTTTATTAGATAGTGTTTGCCCAGGCTATGAAATTCTGTAATTCTGCATGCAATCTCCTTATTAATATTTCTGACAACGCTACCAGGTTTATACCTTTCTGTTCACTAGTGAATTTTGTTAGGTGTAAGTGCAAGGTTTCTGGGCAAGAAGCAAAATTCTTTACTAGTGATGATCTTGGGTCATTTTTATGGCACTAATAATGACTGCTGCTTTGAGTAACTCCATAATTTCTTAATGGATACCTATAAAATAGCTATAATTTATAGGGCCCATAGGTTATAATTATTGCACCAGAAATTCATAATAAAATGTGACTGATGGAATTATCCAGGCTGTTAATGGAACTAGTTAATCCATCTATTAATGTCATTAGCTCATTAATGACTGGTTAATAATTACTTAGTGACATCTATTCAGGCAGTTTATGGAACTAGCTTCATAATGATGTCCCAGTAGGTAGGTCCCTTTGCAAGTAGAACCACTGAGGCCAGCAATGGCCTTCACAGGAATGGGGGTTAATCTGCAGATTTATCATTGCAACATTACATTACAAAGCCATGGATGAAATAGAAATGAATGGAGATGAAAGGAGGACAGGGTTTTAAGATTTCATAGATATTACAAGTATTTGCAGTACAATCCAGGGTTGCAATTGTCCAAGGATAAAAATTACTTAGAACTGCAATTAAGTAAGTACATGGTTCCATTAATTATGTAACAACCAAAAGGAAAGTACATAAGAAATGTATGTCCTGTAATTATTTCAGTATATTCGAGCAGATGAATTACCTCAATATGTTCTAGCATTCAGTATTCTAAGGTTATGAAATGGGAATCACAAGTGCCTGTATTATCAAGTAATTTTTACCCAATCATACATTAAAAGAACTCCACAAATCTTGTAAATTCAATAATTCTCAATTAAATGCAGCCTGGATATTGACATTCACCACTCTTTCAAATAAAAAATACACTTTCCATTATTTTTGCTGTTACTTACATGAAGCATGAAGAATTCTAGAATTATGCTAGCAAAGAACAGGACACAAAAAATTCTATGAAAAAGATTTTTTTCAGGTAAGAAATGGTTGAGGTGTAAATAATTGGTCTGAAGGAAAAAGCAGAAGTTGTTCAGCTGATGCCACATGATACCTAGTTTAACATCATCCTAAAATAAAAAAGGTCTTGTAGTTTCTCTATTGACAAAACGTATGCATACACTGCCAATAAAATTAAAGAAATGAACATCTTCGTGTATTTGTTCCCAGGAAAAAAATCCTATTTCTTTTTGCAGAAGTTATATGACATGAGAGTAGTCTGAGCAATAAAATGGCAGAAATCCCAGTGGACAGATGATATTTTCCATGAGAAGCTGCCACTGTAAATCATACCAGTTACAGATTACTGTGTGTTTGTGTTTATTCTCTGTGAGCCATATACATCCTGAAAATGGCTTGTATTTTGAATGTAAATTGTCAAGTGTGTGAATTTCAGCTCATGCAAATATGAAAACCTATTTCATAACAATTATTCAAATCCCTTTTAACACAGTATTTTTCATTGCTTGCTAAGTGCTTTCCCACACTTCTTCATAAGTAAGAGAACAATACGAATGCTGCCCATCTGTTCTTGTGCGATTTTTATTTCAAAGCAATTTTAATTGGCTTACTGGTTTTGACAAGATGAATAGAGTACATTTACAGGCATTTGAAAATTCCCTGCACACTATATATTTTGGAATCTGCAGTCCATTTTGCAAAAACCAGTGTTTGTGGGAAAACAGATGGAAACAGGGCAGTATCACCAGTTTCTGCAGCACTTCAGCAGGTGCCGCACAATAGCATGTTTGTGAGAACAAAGTCATGTCCAGCAACCTGGGGAGTAAGAAGTCTACAATAAATTCCAATGATATTTGATCCAGTAGATAATAGGCTATTGAACCTTAGATAACAAAATGATTCATTCACAAAATAAACACTGCAACTACATTCCAGGGCTGAGAACTTCAAATATTGGTACGTCAAAATTGTTCCTCTGACTCTGAAAAGGAAATAAGAAAGACAAAAAAAAAAAAAAAAAGTGGCCCCATCTTGTTGTTTACAGTATTAAGTACTATGCTATGAACACACAAATACAATGTTCAGTTTGTCCATTGACAGGGTTTTATTTTGCCTCTGACTTTTCTTAAGAAGAAGAAGTAATAAAATGATATTCCATTTGGTTGAGCAGTTGTTCTGTATCTTCTTTGCCTTCATTGACACATCTTCCAGGCCTAAGGCACTTTATTAATCTTAGCAATTAAAGAGTATGCTAACTGTGCAACAAGGCTACTTTAATTTTCTACCTCTCTTCTCGTACTCTGAAACACCAGACACATTGCTATGGAATATAAACTTCAAAAAAAGCTAGACATTAACCTGGCAAAGACTTTAGATATCTGATTTGTCGACCAAAAAACAATACCATGAGTGACATTAATATAAAAAAAATATAATAATTAAAATAAATAAAAATAAAATAAAAGAAAAGAAAAGAAAAAATAAAATAACATAAAATAACATAAAATAACATAACATAAAATAACATAAAATAAAATAATTGTCATACATTAACGCCAGCTGGCAACTGAGCACCACACAGCCACTCACTCACTTCTTCCCTGGAGGGATGGGGAAAAGAATCAGAAGAGGAAAAGTGAGAAAACTCATGGGTTGAAAGGCAGTTTAACAAGTAGAGCAAAAGCCATTCATGAAAGCAAAGCAAAACAAGGAATTCATTCACTAATTCTCATTGGCAGGCTGGCGTTCAGCCACTCCCAGTAAAGCAGGGCTCCATGACATGTAGCAGTTGTCTGGGAAGACAAATGCCATCCCTCTGAATGTCCCCCACCACACACTTTTCTCCTTTCCCTTCCTGTTTTATACACTGAGCATGACACCCTTTGGTCAGTTGGGGTCATCTGTCCCAGCTGTGTCCCTTCCCAGCTTCTTGTGCACCCCTAGCCTAATCACTGCTGCAGTGGCAGGAGAAACAGAAAAGGCCTTGATTCTGTGTAAGCGTTGCTGAGCAATAACTAAAACATCCCTGAGTTATCAAGTGTTTCCAACACAAATCCAAAACATAGCTCCATACTATCTACTGTGAACAAAATTGATTTTGTCTAAGCCAAAACCAGCAAAATGATATATATATATGATCTGCAAAGGAGCTGAATTCAGCTTTGTAAAACTACTGTAACTACTTTGGAAATCAGTTCATAGAATCATATAATATCCTGAGTTGGAAGGGAACTGTGAGGAACAGTGAGATTAACTCCTGATCCCACACGGGACAACCTAAGAGTTAAACCATAAAACTAAGAGCATTGTCCAAATGCTTCCTGATCACTGTCAGGCTTGGGGCCATGACCACTTCTCTGGGAAGCTTGTGCTTGACCACCCTCTCAGTGAGGAAGTATTTCTTAATATTCACTTCAAGATGCAGGTGGCCAGGTAACATTCAGATTTAATTTTTAAGTGATTTTATTACATGCTAACTTTACCTTTCACTTGATGGATACAACACTTGTGGATCTTGGTTCAGAATCTGGTTTACTCCAGTGAAAGTTACACTTGTTTTTAATGAGTTTTGGCCAAAAATGAAACCCAGGAAAACACTTAAGCACATACTTCTTTCATGGGATTATTCCCATTAAAGTCAGACTCAAGTCATGTTTTTATACTTGTCGTGGTTTAAACCCAGTCAGCCATAAATCAGAACCATGTTGCTCTCTCTCTCACTCCCCACCCTTAGTCCCCCCCAGCTCCCGAAGGGATGGGGAGGAGAATCAAAAGAATGTAACTCCCGCAGGTAGAGATAAGAACAGTTTAGTAACTAAGGTATAACACAAATCACTACTGCTACCACCAATAATAATAATGAAAAGGAAATAACAAGGGAAGAGAA
>JANHGB010001082.1:21087-39588 GCA_026283785.1 Coracopsis vasa | reverse complement strand
GCTTTAACCACAATAACTTCCTTTTTCCCTGCTGTACTGAAAGTGATATGTTTTGGCCTTATTCTAGATAAAATGTTAGATGTCAAGATGGCCTAGATATCCTTACAGTAAAATGTGTAATCCCTACTCGGGTGATGCTGGATGATATGAGTCATGACTTATTACAGTATCTGTGGTTTACTTAGTGCTGTGAGGTTTTGGTTTGAATGAAGAAAGCAATATGGGGATTTCAGTTAACTGCTAAGCAAAATTAGAGTGGAAAAAACACATGGTACTCTAAAGAGTAACAGCAGTATTAGCTTTTCTAGCAGATTTTCTGTTCCTCATCAAAGAAGTGCTACACAAGGATGTACGCGCCTGGATAGTTCAGTACTGACCTATGAACCTTGGTTTTAAAGGAGTTATCTTGGCCTAAAGGAGTTAGTCACTGTATTCCACAAAGTTGTGCCCTTAATTGACTATATATATATAGACATATAGACATATAGACGTGGAGGTGCATATAGAGGCGGTCCTGCAGGATTTTGAGTGTCACACCTGTTTCTCCAGTAAGGATCTACCTGGGAGCTTACAGTTGCTCCTCAGGATTTGCCATCAAACAAAAATGTTGTAAATGTGTATTTTTGAACGTTACATGTTACCAGACAGCAAAATCCTTTGTGTAGGTATGGAGTGGAGCCAAATCAGGGGAAACAGTTTTATCCATCCTTTTCAGTGTCTTTTGCTCGGTGTGTCACTCTTCCTTGATCTCCTTCTCCCCATCTTTGGAGATCCACACAAAGGCTGTGCAGCCCTCAGTCCTGTTCAAGCCCACAAATGATGTCTTTGCCTGGCAGTCTGATTTGGGATGAAATTCATCCATAAAACAATTTAATCCCAGGAATTTTCTGTGTCCTTAACAGTGCATAGATCTCAGATCCCCTTCATACGTTTTAGCCTTCATCCTCACCTCTCCAACTTGCTTGGGTATTTTCTTTTTACTGTTTCTTTCCCTCTGTCTTTGTCTTCTGCATCGCTCCTTTATTCACTTCATACATCCACGTGCCAGCTGCCTGTTCTTATTTTATTGTGACTGTCCATATATATGCTGTACATTTCAAAGCCTTCTTTCTTCCCTTATTCGTGATAGTTTCCTCTCCAGTTTGTTCTGTAATCCCCTCCTGGGATAACCTGGCTACATCTGACTGAAGTTTTGGTTGGTTTGGGGTTTGCAGATTTCAAATTGAAGTTGTGATTGGAAAGAAGTGATCATTCTGTTTTACAATCCGAATTAAACTAATGGTAAATGGATTAGGCCTTTCTCTTTCCCTCGTTACTGAGCATCAGAAGATAGCTACAGGTTTCATATCCTGAGTAATCTAGTTGGACTAGATGACCTCCAGAAGGGAAGGGTAGGGAAAGGGTAAAGGAAAGAAAAGGAAAGGGAAAAAGGAAAAGGAAAGGGAAAGGGAACAGAGAAGGGAAAAGGAAAGGGAAAAAAATAATCTGTGACGCAGGGAGATTTCCAGGGATATACTGTATCCCTGTCCTTAGGTACAGTACCAGAAGAATTTTTCTGCAATTCCCCATGGCAGACACCTTCTTTCTCTTAACGAATCGAGTAATCTTAATTTTCTTCAAGGAGTTGTGTCCCTTTTTGTTCTGAAAATACGTGACGTTCTTTACTCAGGCAACTACTCAACTTTCTATGGAGTCTGGATGATTGTGGCTGAATTCAGTTTTAAGTAAAAGTTAAAAGATGATTTATGTAGTTCAGCAGCAGCTTGCTTAGGTTATCTGTGTGCCAGGGGTTATGGAATTTGCTTCACCAGTGACAGCATTAACAATGCAGCCTTTATGTACAGGAGGTTTATAGCGATACCACAAGTGATAGAAATCTCTGTAGTTCCACTGGTTTTAATGGACTTATTCCAGATCTAGCTGTGGATCTGATCTGTAGCACTCCACATTTTAAATTAACATGACAGTTTAGAAGAGTTTAAGTAAATTTTGGGACCTAGTGCATTGTTAGCACTGGGAAAACCTATTAAAGAGGCAAAAAACCCCACTTTGCCATAGAGTTAAATTAGGATCTTTCACTCACTGATCTGTATTTGTTAGCAGCAGCTAGACTGAGGCAGCCAGACCGGGGAAGATGCAGAGACACTGTGTATATTTATTCCCTTTTCCTCTTGTGCTGTTTTGAAAGCATTTGCTGAGTACTGGAGCTTTAATTCTACAGCATAAAAGTTAGGAGACAGAAACATTTTAAGAGCATGTGGTATATTCTCCATCCTGCAAATACACTATGTAAGAAATGATTATTACTTACAGATAAGTAGCAATACAAGTGAAACAGAAAGAAAACTTTCGGGTCAGTAAAAACTTCTGAAACACAGTAACAGAGCCTGCGCTATATCATGTAAGAGAATATATTGCTTACCTTGCAGAAGTAGATCGAGGGTATTCATGACCACTGGTGAATTCCCTTGTGTGTAATAATCTCTGATTATTTGCACCTGAAATTCTTCACCAGCGTAATGTTCTGTGGCCAGGGCTTATATAAAGTTCAGTTGTTATTAATTCAATGTTATAAGCACAGTACTTGGTGCACATTCATGATTACAATTAATTATAGAAGCAGAAAGATCTAAAAAACATTTTGTGGATTATTCTGTATCTCAGAGGGCTCTTTTATATGTAATATTTAATGAGCAATCTACTTTGGCAAATAACTGGATTTATTGTGGGTTGCTATCCTTTACCCGAGTAATAGGGTATAAATAAAGTGGAAGCCACTTTTTAAACTCTTCTAGTAATAGGAGCACTGAAAGAACTAAAAAAGTTTTTTTTTTTTGCTATGGCAAGCCATAAAATGTACAATGGTGCAGCAGAATGAATGAGTGCCTGTTCAGAAGGGAAACTTTCTGTGCACCAGAAGGCTAACTGCTGAAATAATGGAGCCATTCACAAATATATTTTTTTGTGTAGCAAATAATAAAATAGTTGGACAATGAAGTCTCCTCAAGTGCATAATAGATAAAGAAATTAACCGCAAAAAAAAAGGGACATAAAATTCTATCCTCGAGATCATGGTTGGAACACTTAGGAAATATTTGTAAAGGCTGATCCTTTGTCTGCAAGTCTGTGTGTGCACTAAAGCCCGCTGATGCTCACAGGGTAGACTGTTTCCTGTACTCCTTAAAGAAGCTGAGCCCCAAGGCCTGGCGCACCCTCCAGTCTGCATGGCCCATCACAGCTCAGAGCTTCTCCTTTCTCTTCATTCTGGAGCCCTGATCCATCGGGATATCCGTGTGTGGGTAGAACGTGAAAATGAGATTCCAGCTCAGGATGCCACCGCCTGTTAGCAGTGTGGGCCTGATCCAAAGTGTGTGAGCATCAGTTAGAGTAAGGCTGTCTGTAAAAAAGGAAAGGCTTAATTAAGCCATAAGATTTGACCCAGTCAGTCCTGAGTACATAAAGACTCAGCCACCAATTATTCTTTTTGCTGTTCTTCATATGCAGCATATAGTTTTAGGCACTTCTTAGATGTGCTCCATTATCTATGTTTAAAAGAGGGGGCCAATATATTACATATTATGCATACATATATACACACTTAATTGCTACATATATACTACATATATTATATACTTCTCATATACTTCATATTCTCATACATTTCTTGTCATATTGCATTATTGACACTGCAGCTAGGGCTGAGGTGGTATTTTAGGTCTAAACCGTATCTTTCTGTGGTTTATATATTCATTAAAGGACTTAGATGCATATAATATATTCTTTCCTTCATGGGTTGGAAATGAAACAAAGTGAGCAGAATTACTTTATACTTTTTTTCCCCATTTATTTATGACCACTTGGAGCCAGGCCTCTGAATTTATCCTTGGCAGTAGAGTAAGATGCTGTGCTTGTCCTGCTCTCCTGGTAGGCCTAGTAAATCGTGAGCTCTTTGAGGCAAGGGTTCTCTCTTTGTTCTTTGCTTATACAGCACTTTGCGAAATGGAGATCTGCAGAGTGGCAGGCCTAGGTGCAGCACTGACAAGAATTGGTGATACTTGGACTTGCAGCGAGGTTCCTGCACAGGGTTAAAGGATAAGAGCCCTTTCCTAGATCATACGAAGCAGGGGCACTCCGCAGGTGTTTCAGTAGCCTCAGATACAGGAAGAGTTTCTGCTTGTGTTATGGTACTTGTGTAAGGTTGATAAACCTGCGAAGTCAGGTATTTGGTGCATTCACCCCTCCAGTGTCCTTGCTTCTTGATCTCAACAGCACACAGCAAATTGTCCTGGAATACATACTGAGAATTGCTTTTGAATAAGGAGTGGAGAAAAATCAGCAAAGGATTTTGCCTAGTGGGGAAGAGTAAGACAGTCATAATTTATTGCAGGCTTGCCTGTCATGACTAATGAATTCAGCCCCTATTAACTGAGCTATGACACTTAAACTGACTATTTTTCTTCAGCTTCTTCCCTCAATTTGGACCAAACTGCATGTCTAGCAAGAAAGACATTCCTCTTTTCTCCAGGGTTAATTTTTGGTGTGTGAAATGAAGGGGAACTGCAGGGACAGAGTCCATCGCCACACTCATCTTTGTAGTGGGGGTTACATGGTACCTTCAGTTCTGCACAGAACTTAAGAGTTTCAAGGCATGTATATAAAATCATGACTGCGTAAACTTTTCTAACATCTCTGGCTGCCTTCCCTCTGCTCCCTTCCCCTCTATCCGCTGCTATTCCTGTTTTATTTAGACTGCCATAATAAAATTAGTATCTAGCAGAGACTTGGGCAAACAAGAGCTCTGCGGTCGTGTGCTGACTTAGGACTGCAAATACCTTGGTTAGTCAATAGGAGAAGCACTCCCACCTTACTCACTGGGATGGGCATGGTACATCCATAATGCCTTAATGATACACATGGAGAAGCTGGGAGACATTTGGAGGAAGGATCTGCACTCGCACGGATTGATTTTATCACAGAGCTTAATTTTGCAACTTCTTCGGGATGAGAAAACTGTTGTAAGAGGATGGGCCAGGTTATTCTAGTCATTGAGTGCTGTTGGGCACTGCAATGAGGAATTGAGTTTTATACCCAACTTTTTTCAGCTTTAGACACTTATTTTTAGACTTGGGTTTGCTAAATGGAGGAATTCCTCTTTTGGAACTCGCATGAAATATCTAATTTCTGATCGTGTTCACAAAACGATTTACTTTTGCTAGGAAGTTTAAGGGAACAAAAAGGAAGACTATTTTAAAGTCTTACATATACTCCTCTAACTAGATCACGGGCTACACAGTAATTTTAGTTCACTTTTGAGGGGTAAGCTAAAAAAACCTGAGTTTGAAATTCATAGGAGGAGAGAGACATCCCTGCTTTAGTCTTATGGCTTGGCATCAAACCAGTCACATGCAAATTTTAAATCATGCTGCTAAATAGTTAAATAAGCAGATCTAAAGGGTGGAAGGTTCCCAGATCCTTTGTAATATCCACACAGAGCTTATTTTATATCTTCGACCAATACATTTTGAATCACTTTTCTGATTTTATTGAAGAAAATGTCTGGAATTTTGATAGGAAGGACTTGAAAAAGATAGTTAAATCTGGATAAAATATTCATAGATATAAGAACTTCTAGTACCAGGAAAAGGCTGCTGGGTGCCTTCATGACTGTTCTTCTAATTTCCTAATTTCTGTTTTCCCTGTTTTCAGTGCTGAGTGTTTAAATAAACTCTTCTGGTTCTGTCTTTCACACATCATTGCTTTTTGCTTCAAAGGCTTCTTTTAATAACTTATTCTTTGGTTTAATTTTCTTTTGAACGTGAATTGGGCTTCACCAAACACTGTATACAGCTCACACCCACAAATACTGAGAGTGGGGTTGATTCAGTCTACATGTGATTTTGTGTGTGGAGCTTACTCTTTACTGCATTGGCTGATGAAGTTCAGTTATCAAAATACTTTCCATTGTATTTCCTTCTTTTACCAATCCTATGGTTGGGGCTGCACCTTTTCCTCCCTCGTCTTTGTGGAAGACGAACCGCACTCCAGGTTTGCACAGAATCAATTCCACCATATGTTTTTAGTAATTGTATAGTAAGGGAAAAAAAATCACTTTTCCCTTGTCAGACATTTCTAGCAACACTTTTTTTGTAAAGGGCTTCATCAGAAGTGGATGAAATTCGAGACTATTCATAGGAATAGTCCTCAGAGAAGGTTAAGTTGGAGAAAGAAAATAGAAAGCATGGTTAAGCTGTGACTGAAAAATCACTTTGAGCGTGTTCGTAGGAGCCTTGCTTCACACTGGTATGACTCCTTGGTTTGTGGCAATGAGGAGCAGCCCGAGGGCTCAGCCAGTGGAGCGGGTGCTGAATGCTGGGTGCTGTCAGGACAGGTTCCCACAGGGTCTTGTTCAGTAGCTGCTCTGGTAGAAACTTTGCTTTGCACTGGCTTATTCTACTGTTGCACCTGTGTCCTTTAGTAGGCAATGGCTGTGTCTGTTTGCTGCCTAAAGATGAATCATATGGCACTTCCTGTGGTTCTCCCTACCTTTAATTTGCTTTTTAGCTGTATTTTTTTATACCTTGTATGCAAGCAAATGCATATCTCTTCCTGTTGTTCCTCATTCCGTGCACTGGGTAAAGTACTGTTGGTGGCAACTTCATGGTAAGGAAGAAAGGAGTTAAAAAATACAGTAAGTAGCAGTTGACAGAGGCATATAGGGTGTGCAGAGGAGGCAGGGGGAAATCAAATGCTTATTTACCTTTTGGGATGAGTTGCTCAGATTGTAGATAATCCCATTAGACTAGGAACAATCCTCTTGGATGCTGAGGTCTGTGCAGCATATACAGCCTTGGGACCAGGTTACTGATGCACCTGAGTGGTTATGGGAATTAGTTATAGTCTTAATATCATTAATAATTCCTCTGCTTCAAAAGGTTTATAGGTATGGGAAGAAGTGATTAAGTGGAAGGTAGTGCTGGTTCTTTGCAGTCTTCCCGTGGTCTATAATGGGACCAGCACGAGGCCCTATAAATAGCTTTGAACATTTTCATCTGTAACATTTGGTGTAAATTGTAACTTTCAGAAACTTATCTTTTATGTGGTGCAGTTTGCTTTTATGTCCCTACTGTCTAATCTTATCTTCCCATGTGCTGAAATATAAAAATTCATTGCAATTATCTTTCCTGTAGTAAGATACCGAGGAGTTGGTACATTGTAAGGGGACAGGGTTGAAGTACAATCAACACGCATTTTTTGGTTCTAAAAATACCAGTGCTTCAAAGGTCAGTTAAAAGATAAATCCTGTTCTAAGTGTATATATAATACACATGAATGCACACTATAAATTTGTTTTATAGATTTTCATTGAAGTACTTCACAGTCTAATGATAATTTCAAAACGTTTTGAGTTTATCTGAGGTCGCTGATAAAGTGGGAGAGGCGACGGGAGAGGCAGCAGCAGGAGGTTGTGTCCCTTTTAGCCCAGGGATAAAGAGCATCTTGCCAGCATTTGGCTATTGGATATGGTGAAAACCCATCAGGTTTTTCCTGTTAAGAGACCAGTTGGACAACAGCAGCCTTCTCCTATGGCCAAAGTCACTCCTGTGGATTTAAATAGGAATAGGCCCTCGCATGGCGCTATTGACTTCCCCTTTGTTTCTCTGAGAGCACGTAGGGAGAATGCGTGTGGAGCGCAGCTGCTGGAGGTTGTGCTGGCACCGGTATGCTGGAGCACTTCTCTGTGTGTGGACAGTGCGATCCATAACCATCAGCCCACAAGTTAACAGCGTTTCTAACAGAGAGAACGTAGAAATTCTTCTAGAAGTACTCCCGGCGTGTACGTCCTCTCTTGTGCTCTTTTTCTTTCCATGGGAAAAGATGGATTCAACCAAGGCATTATAAATAATATAATTGGCTGGAGGCATTTTTAGATGCACAAATGCTAAAATGGATTTTCTCCAACATATAAGGAGAAGAGTCTTTTGTTCCTCTCTGGATGGTATAATTTATTTAAGTTTGGTGGTCTTGAAATGTCTTTATTAGGAGTGAGAGTAACAGTTAAAGAGCTACGGTCAAGGAAACTGAAGGACTCTCATTTCTTTCTCAAAATAATAAGTATTTTTAAGTAGATCCAATGTTTCTTGTACTGGGCTAAATAAAGCATTCCAGCATAAAACAAACACATCTTCCCATTTAGGCTTTCATTGCACAAGTCCTGTTGAAATTCATACTAAGAGGGCTTGAGAATTTCCCTCCCATAGACGATCTCGCTTCGTGCCGGGGACAAACACAGCTGGTGCTCAGGTCTGTGCTCGCAAGAGCGTTGGGGAGAGCTGCTGATGGTGGGAGCTCATCAAACGAGCACGTCTCACGTGCGTCGTCTGCGTGACTGTGAGAAGCGAGTTGAGTCCTAACGACACGTTCTGAAGTGTTACAGGCAAGACAGTTGCTCTTTTCACTGGCTAGTGCTTACTTTTCTTCGGGATCACAAATATTTGAATACAATTATTCAGTCAGCTGGACATCTTTTTCCTCCCGTTTCTGCCCGAACAGTAGTAGAATTTAGTGTTGATTTAAAAGACTGTCTGCCTTAAAGCAGATTGCAGAGTTTGCACACTGTGAATTGTAATTAAAGTGTAAGGGGTGCTTATTATGTCAACAACTGGCATGAGAACCCCCGAGCAGCAGGTGACCCCAAACATGTGACGTTTGTGACAGCTAGGATCCTTCTTTCACTGGTTTAGCAATCTGAAAGACCAAATTGAAAGAAGCCCAGAGGCTGTATATTTCATTAAGTCCCAAGGGAAGTGTGGGATACAGCTTCCTTCTGCTTTGCTGGGACGTAGCCAAAAACTTTCTAGAGGCTCTGTTTTTGACAGAGGCTTGCTGAAGGGGGGGGAAAAGCCCTTCCACCAATCACCCATAGGACCATAAATTTGACATTTCCCACAGTTTCTTTGAGGCACTGATGTTGCTGTGTCAGCAGTATGTCCCAAATCTTGTGTTGTATTGTTTGAAAAGGAACAGTCAAACTTTCAGGGGAGCTGAAATGTTTTTCTTCATTGTCCAACGGTTCCTCTGCTGCAAAACCACAAAGGATTTTAAAAGCACACCTCTTAAAACAGGGGCTGCTTTTATCCAAAGCGGGTGCCACGAACACTCACAGAGCATACGCTGTTTTCTGACGCTTCAGAACACGGTCGGTAACATTTCATCCGTGTTACAAAGCAGACATGAGAACATCATTTATAGCCACATACAACCGATTGCAGGAATGATAAGAAAAGGAGCCTTATGAAAATACTGAGCTAAGTTTATCCCCAGTGTAATTCCAGTTGAGTTATGTCAAGAATAAGCCTGGCCCAAAGACTGAATTATATGGTTTGTGACACAGCCTGTAATTAATTGTTAAATAATTGTCAGTTTAGTGTTAAACAAACTCTTCAGCCTTAGCCCCTGCTCCACACCCCACCAGTCTTTTTGTGGGTGACCCATGGTGCAACTGGTAAAGCCTGGCTCTGAGCTCGGGGTCTCAGCTCCACAGCAATACTCCTGCCTGTCAGCGTCCCCCTTCCTCACTGGGCTGGGCAGGTTTCACTGCGGAGACTTTTCATCTTTGCTGAGAAAGTTTGGCTTCATTTCTTCCAGAAGGTTTTGAAAATAGCAAATGCATGCTCGTTCTCTTAATATATGATTTGTTACATGCACACACGTGTGAATCTGTCCGCCTGTCCTACACTGGACAGCATTTCCTACCAGCTGTTTTATGTGTTTACCGATTCCAGATATTCATTTACTTTGGTGGGACCTCAATCCTATGACGGTAGAGGGTTTTTTTGCCCTCTCTAAGTCAGTTTGCTTTTTTTTTTTTTTATATATGTATATGTGTGTGTGTGTATGTGAATATCTATATATTATTAATTAACCTAGGAAGGAGGAAGGGTTTAGAATTCTTGGCTGCTCAGCGTGCTGTCAGTTCTACCACTGGTCCACTAAGTATTTCTGGTGAAGTTACTTAACCTATAGTCATGCTCCACCTAGAGAGATATTACAGTAACCGGCATTTTATAAAGATAATAGATCGAGTTAGATAAAGATAAAATAGGTTTAATAGTACTCTTATTTCAAAGGAGTACTTGGAGAATTAATGTTGATGAAGTTCTTTGATCTTGGATGAAAGATGCTTTAGAAATGGAAAATATCTTTGTTATTTGTCATCTCGGTGGCTGTGAAATTCTTCTCAGAAATGAAATTTCTCAAAACACATACAGAAGGTTTCATTGTAGCCCTGATTGTTTCAGAAAAAGTGACTGGGTTGTTTGTGATTACACATAGCTCAATATGTCAGTGTAGATGCAAGTAACCTGGAGCTGTTTAATGCAACTTCCCATGCCATTCTTCATTTTGACTTCATATTTTAAGGCTATTAAAAAAGTAATAAAATGACCAAAATGGTGAGATTTTGGAACCAGTTTCTGAGCCCTTCTCGTGTACTTTGCCTAATACAAAACTGGGTGTTGCTGTCATTCTTTTAGGACTGTATTTTTATTTCTAACACTACATGCAGAGTGGAGTTGGGCTCTGCAACTGAAATAGGATTAGGTCCTGTGCAGTGCTTGAACAGAATCTTTGCCATCTCTCAGCTCCAGTCTAGGGCAGTGGTAGACTTAATATCTTTCCATTTTATGGAAATGGACAGCATGATAGAGACCTGCAAACAGCCTCTGCCCTGCCAGCAAATAAATGAGTGAAAATACTGTTTCAGATGGCAGAGGAAATTGTCATAAGTCCATGAGGTGGTTATATTTGGTCTATTTTTAATTTTTGGATGACTTGTTTCTTTTGGAAAGTCCACTTCTAAGTGAACCGTTTTCCAAACGTAACCTTTAACTTTTTGCAAGGCCTGTTTCTGAAAAACAACCACAAAAAAACCACCAACAGCCAAAACCAAAACAACCAAAAACCCCCCCAACCAACCATTAGTAATATTTTTATCTGGGAAATTTTAGCCTCTTTTTGTCCAACTGAAGTTTTCAGGCTCTGTAACGTACTGCTTGCTACAAGGCGCTCTCTACAATGCATTAAGTACCACAGAATATTCCTTTGCAGGATTCCCTTTGTTGCAGACATTATTTATGACATTTTAGTCAATATTTGCATGGCAGACTGTCCAAAATTATTTTGTTTTAGGCACATCACTGATAACTGGACCCATACTCTTTATCATTCTTTTACATTCATTAGTCACTCTGTAGTGTTTTTAACATTTTAAAACACTCATGCAATTCAAAGGAAAATAGATTTCAGCCAAAACGCCTTCAAAATTATCTTTTTCCCTTTGAGTTATTCAGCGATTTTTAACACTTCGTATGTTTGATGTTTTTTTCTTTAGTCTCAGCAAGGCAAAGTTTTTTTTTTTGCAGGCTTTGGCTATGCTAAAGATAGGATTTTGATAGAAAAATAGGAGGCAAACTGAACTTCATGTGAAAATGTTATCAGACGTGGTGTAAGGTGTAGCCAGCCAAAAAAACTGGCTATTTGCCTTCTGTGTAAAAGGTAATTTAAACTAAAAAAATTTACAACAAAACTAATTAGCAGATATTCTAATGCAAGAAAATGTTGCTGTTAGTAAAGTTTCTTCAATATGCCAGAAAGCAGATGGTGGCAATGGAATAGCGTTTTCTTTTGCCAGCTTTTCTATATGCTTTCTAAACCTGCAAGAGCTTTTGCTATTCAGTATTCAAATTTCTGACACTCTATGATCTTTTTCATCTTAAAACAGAAATAGAAACTGAAACTTAAAAATGTAATCAAGTCAAGCTGTCTGTTCATCAGATCATAGCCGTGGCTTGAAAAGTTTGATTAAAATTTTGTCTACACACTGTAGTTGTAGGGTTTGAGAGCTCTGGACTTGTCTGGGTTTAATTTTCTTCCTCAGAATTTGGTTCTGCAGCAATGGGACCAAGTGAGCGTGGATTTCTTGGTTGTATTTTGAGAGTCAACACATTAACCCTAATATTTTTCAAGGTGTGTGTGTTGGTAATCCTACCTTATATATAGATGTATAATTTTTATAATTATATATATATAAAATATATATAAGGTATGATTCATATATATATGCCCTAATATTTATATGAGCCATAATATATATATTTATATGCCCAACTCTTTCATATATTTGTAATGATCCACTGTCCTTTGAGATGTAGCTACGGTTTCATGATTTATGGTGGTTGATTGTAACTTAGATTTTGTTACACCTCAGTGTGGTGGCTCCGCACTGAGCATGCATGATGTTACTTGGACTTCTAACTTCATCTCCCACTTGCGTGGCTTCCAAACACAGCAGAATCACAGAACAAGTAGGCTGCCTACCAAAAGGCTGCTTTTTTTTCTGCCCGAGTCTATGTTGTTGATGCCAACATGATACTGATGCAACAAAACACGTCCTGATTTTTATGGTAATTCTCTGTTCTTCTTCGCAGCCTACAATATTGTGAGAGTAGAAACATATCCAGGGAGTGGCAATCGGTGGCAATTCTTTGTGGGCAAAATCCTCTGACTTCTCAGCTTAAGAAAGGCTTTGGGTTGATGGCAAAATTTCTGCAGTTATTTTCAGGAAAAAAAGGCAAAAGGCAGGGAGGGAGGAAGGGGAACTGTGGAGCAGCTTTTTCTGCTGTATAACTTTATATATCGATGTATTTTTGCCAACAGTTTCATTTCGCATAAAGCTTCAGAAAACCTGAAATGGAAATTTTTCACATGCCACGTGGAACCCCTCTGAGTGCACAGAACAAGGAGAAGAGATCTGCCAGGAAATAAATAAATAAATAAATAATTAAATAAAGGGGAAATTTGGCCATTACAACCAAATATGTACTTAACAGGGAGTGAAATGGGAGCCAGAAGGAAAAGTGTCAGGTACATCGCAGTGAAAGAGAGTTGTGAACACAGGGCTGCTAGTGTAGAACCACAGTAAAAAATAGTAGCTGAACTACTATTAGTAGTTCAGATTGCCCCATTGGTAACTTGATATTAATCTGTTCTTGACAAAACCCCCTTGAAATATTAGTTCACCTTTTGCTTATTCCTTAAGTAATAGCACATGTTTTTACTATCAACATCATTTTCCCCTGTGTGAAATACAATAACCCTTAATAGAGAAAGTGGGCCAAAATACTTTGAGATATTAGTTCTTTTCTTAAGTATTATTTATTCTGTTTGGTGTATAGATTCTTACTTGAATTTTTGGTTAATCAAAGGAAAATTTTACACCCGTGCCTTAGGAGAAGCGGGAGGGGTGGAAAACGGAGGAGGAGGTTGGGGCTTTTTGCCTGATTTGTTGATTTGGTGAAGGTTTTCTTTTGTTTTTGTTGGCTGAGGAAGTCTTGAATGGCTCCGGCTGCAGAGAGACCTTAGCAAAAGGCACAGCCTGAAATACATGAACACTCGGATGGTCTCCAGAAACGGGTTATTCATGTGATGTTAGGAAGGCGAGCTTTGGAAAGCACTTTTAGAAGGCTGCACTCATTGTCAGGGAGTGGGTTTTATTTGGCTTTTTGATGGATGGCAGGTTTGGAAAATTCTTTATTCCTGTCTGCTACGGAGAATGTAGAGAGCCTCCTTGGTCGTGACCTTGCAGCACCGCGCATCTTGGCCAGAGGAGAGGTAACAGACCAGCAGCTACTGCTTGGGCAGCGTGGATAAAGAATGAGGATGGGCACTGACGAGAATAGCTTGGGAATACTTAGCTCCCTGCCTCCGGTCCCATGAGGATGAGTTTGTCACAATAAATAAATAACAAGGGGATGGTGGGGGATAGAGATTAATTGGGTGACTGTACTACCACCAATGGAGTCTCACCATATGGTGGACATAATCCTGCTCTGCTGATGTTGGTTTACTCACCAGTGTAAAATTGCATAGAAGCAGACCTGGAGGCTTTGACCAAAGCTACCAGATTTGCTCATTACACAGTTTCATTCTCACTTGCCTTTATACATGAAGTCAGGCCTTGCAAAACCAGCTATTTAGTCATCCTAAATACTGTTGTTATTGTTAAACGGAGTGAGAAAATGCTCTGGAGAAAAATGAAGAAATGAATTCTTGTCTTTGAAAATATCTAATAAGGATAAAAAAAAAAAGGCAGATGAAACGGAAGCTGAGAGTGAGTGGAAATATCCCTTCTAGGTGACTTTGAATCCACTCTACCAAGTAATTTCCTCCATAATGTAGTTGAAGTCTTCCTAATCGGGCACTGCCGCTGCCGTTGCCATTGTAATGACTGTATTGGTGGGAGTGATACTTTATTATCCAGAGCAGCGGCTCGAGAGCTCAGCCCCGTGCTTTTTACTCTTTTTAGTAACTGTGCCTCTGAAGGTAAATCACTTAACCTCTATGTGCCTCCTCCAGCCCTGCGTAAAGTGGGCATAGTTATGCTCACCTTTCCCACAGAGGTATTGTAAAGCTTAGTTTAATGTTAATAAGATGTTTTAATTTCCAGGATAAAAGGATGTTCTATAAATATACATTAGAAGTAATAATAGTTTTAATGTATGCCATTATTTTATAACAGTGCTTTTCTAGTTTTAGAAATTTTTTAGGGCCTTGAAATTATTACAGACACCGTTTTTGTTAATTAAAGATTGACATTCGGGCAGAATTTGGTGAATTGTTCTATAAATCCAGATCCATGTGCACTGAGCATGCTCAGAGCCGTGCCTCACCTGCACTTTGGGATCATCAGCAGGGCCCTTTGGCTTTTAAAACAATTCTTGGATGCCTGTGCTCAGAAGTTTGATGGCTTCTAAATAGAATGGTTCAAATATTTCAAAGCACTTGAGATTCCTATAGTGTGAAGCAATTTCAAATTATTGTACTGCAATTAATTTTAAATAACTGAGCACCGCATATGTCTAGGAAGCCCGTTCAGATCCAAATGGAAGCTCTCTAAAAACTGGAATGATTCAATAAATTTAAATCACTCTCAAGAAATGGGGCGAAGGACTGTAAATCATTTGGTGAGGGGGATAGGCAAATTTCCTCCAAGTGAATCTGAGGGTAGAGACTCTAATTAGATTTTTTATTTTGGGGTTTATGATGATGAAATGTAGGTTAATTTATATTTCCCAGGGATACGAGGGCAGCTCTTGTTGATCCATATGGTTTCTTGTAGCTCTTACATAGGCTGCTTTTTTTCCCTTCCTTTCCCAAGATTACAGAAACTTAGCAATCCAACTTTGCACATATTTTTTTTCCATTACAAATATCTTTCCCTCCAAATCTGTATAAAAAGACATGAGAAAAATATTGGTCCACAGCTAGAAATGCCAAGTATATTTTTAAATGCAGCTAAAAAAATGACTGCAGGATTCAAGCATTGTGCAGCATGGAAGCTAACGCTTTGTGGAGCTGGGCTGCTCCATGAATATGAATTTTTAGATGCTTAAATCACTGATTCAGGTACAACCTTGTATCTGTAGGTACCAAAGTGGATTACTGCCTGATAGCTGTTCGGTAGCTTAGAGCATGTTCTCTGTCCTTCCCTTACAGATGTATTAGGAAGATGCTATCTCCTGTAGGAAGGCTGCTAAAAATATTGATGCGAGACCTATCGGAAAGTAATGTCATTTCCATTGGCTTCAGCTTAGCTCCAGGAAAATCCGCGTGCCGGTTCCTCCTCCTGCCGCAGCCAAGCGTGGTTGTGTGCGGCTCCCCGTGCCATGCGCTTAGCTCTAGGATTACAATTCCTCCCAAGTATTGGAGCCAGAAATTAGGAATTAGTGCTCCCGCCGACACTTGCTTGACCCTCCTGTTTCCCTGTTTCCCAAACAGGAGAAAACAGGGCAGTACAATCACTCTTGGTGCAAAAGCTCGGTTGGCTTCCTCCGGAGACGTTGGCACCGTTCGGCACACGGCTCGGGAGGGTCTGGTGCCCGCTCTGAGGTGTCCCCTCTCCTCGGGTGGGACAGAGCCCTTTGAGGGTGCTGCTCTGCCAAGCCAGCCATTGCCATCCGGGAAGAAAGCGTCTTTCTGAATTGGGTCCATGTCTGGTGGGCTCTTCCCGGGTGGAGGAGCCACAAAAAGCAAGAGGGGGGCCCCTCAGCAGGGTCTTCCTTAAGGCCTTACCTTACTTTTAGACAGTTGTCATTATCTTTGTCTAAAGGTCATGGCTAAATTGAATAAAAGGAAAGCTGTGTGTTCCTGTCGATGCACAATGGCAGTATTGACTTTCCTAATCCAGTTTGCTGAGGGGTGAGAGAATTAAATTAGATATCTAAGCACAGAAATTGAGAGCCTTTGAAAACAAAGATAAGGAGACAGCCTGTATTTTCCTTTTCCTGGGAGCTCTGGGCTCAAGATTTTGCAGGTGTGTCATCTGATCCATGGCTTGCATCGATCAAAACTGTGCCAATGCATATTTAATTAGCAAGGGGACCCTGGATGCATTATGGCCATCATCCCTATATTGAATGGACTGTCAGACTTTCTGAATGCCTCCCCACCCCCCCGCTTCGTTGTTTGGGGAGCTTCTGCATTTTGTCTGAGCAGCTAAAAGTTTCTTTGTTTTTAGCTGGTGATGCATACAGCACCACTGAGGAGAATACAAACAAGTAAAGTCCTAAAGTGTTTATTTTGTCTAGGAAAAAGGGCTGAACCAATTTGAATCCTTTGGGCAACGGATTTTTGTATCTCTTGGAATTAAAGAAAAAAACAACACACAACCCCACAGTTGCACGATGTTTACTTTAAGAATATTTTATTATAACAAATAAAATCTGTGCTGTGGGATTTCTTAAGGAAGCCTTTGATGACAATTTGAATTAAGTCAAAATTAACGTTTGCTACTGCAAAGGAATAAATAGAAAATGTTCCAGAAATGAATCAGTAAGCAGGAATCAAAGGCTGTAAACTGTTTTAAAAACAAACATTTAGAAGTGAATCAAATAGTTGTTTGTAATATCAAGGAACAAATAGGGGAATACACAGATTCCCCACATTCTAGGCTATCACACGATAGCAGTAAATCATTTATAGGCTTGTGAGAACAAAGAAAGTTGATTTAAAATGAAACCATTTTTGATACAGCTTTAGGGTCTCGCAGCCTCTTGGTGAAGTTTCACGTTCTCCTTCCCTACGAGGAGGAAAGTCATCAGGAATTTCTGCGTCCAAAGAAAAGTTAGCCTGGGAGTTGCGGGGATCTTTGTTTGCATCTACCTTGGTACAAAGCCTCCCCAGCAGAGAGAGTGTTGCCTGATAAACAGATGTAATACACAAAGTCTGCTTACAATACCGAGCAACAGACTGTGGGCACATGTTTTGGTCTCATTCAAACTCATCAGCATAGTCTAGCTAGCTGTTTTGTTGCTAGTCTACTTACGGGGTAGCTTAGGAGCGTCTTACTGGTGAAGTAACAAGGAGGGTTTTTGCCACAAAAGTTTTGTGGCAAGGGCTCACGGGAAAATCATTTGCATACATCTTGTTACAAAGGCTGACTACTTCCTGGCTTAGACAAAGTGTTGCCTGATAAACAGACTTAACACACAAATGTCTGTCTGGAATAAACAACAGCAAGCTTTGATTTACATTTCCATTATCAAAGATAATCTCTTTCCCAGTGTACAGGAATTAAGAGTCCTCGCCTTATAAAAAACAAACCCAACCAGGCTGGCACCGCAGGGATTTTACCACTGCAGAGCCTTATTCGAGAGCAGCAGGGATGGGGTGAACTGTACAGGGGGGTAGAAAATAAAACTGGAAATCTGGTAGGGATATGTGCCTGTGTGATGGTGAGGAGTATGATAATGAAGCACTTTGAACTCCCTATAAAAGTTGACTTGAAAGCCATGGCTGGAGTTAAACGGAGAGCCAGGCCTTCCTTAAAAGAAATAGTAGTAGCCACCAAAATAGCCGTAAATAATAATTGTAGCATATACGGAGTAAGCCCTATGTGCTCGTATTATAATGTATAATGAAGGGAAAGCGAGTGTAAAAGAGCCTCAGTCCTGGTGCTGGTTTCTGTTTGTAAATCCTTTAAGCTCACCACGTAAGACTCTACATAAAGGAGCATGATTTAGATTATTTTTTTTTAAACATATATAAATCTTTGGTAGAATCCATGCCCCAAATTATAGATGAAAAATTTATTGCATGAACACAACCCAGGCATATAAATTTTTTATTACAAATAGGACTCTGAAACTTGAATAAAATATGTCAGTTTATTATACAATATTCCCCACCACCACCACCTAAAACATGATATGAATGGAAAATTGAAGTTGTGAGGTGCTGGTCTGGCCGTGGAGGAGCCCATGGTGCAGAGGAGCAGGCTCAGCATGGGCAGTGGCAGCGCAGCGCGGCTCATCTGGCATCACCAGCAGTATTTTAACTCCACTATGCAAGGATCACCTTTACTGTTTGCAGAATAGATGCATCTGCACCTGAGTTACCATGCGTTAATTATGCTCGAGAAGAGTACTAGTGTTGAGGCAGCGGCTT
>JANHGB010001082.1:0-20987 GCA_026283785.1 Coracopsis vasa | reverse complement strand
AGACTGCTTATTTTAGCCTAGAGATCTTCCCTCTCCGATATACACATGCAGTCCCCATGGCTTTAATGTGTCAGGGCAGGATTAGTGCCTTGGGTGACTGCAAACGACAAAGCAGGGCATGTAGAAAACAAGGGCAGAATAGATGCATCTGCACCTGAGTTACCACACTGGCTGCTAGCGAGGGCTCTACGTAGGTAAAAAATAAGCTCGACAGCAATGAATTGAGTTTGTGCAGACAATAAGGCCGGTCCCTGCAAGTCACTGTTACCCTAGGCTGGAAAACACGGTGTGTGGAGAAGGTGTGAGTGACCAAGAAATCATCCTGTGTCTCCCAAGTCAGGTAGCCATGAGGTGGTTCAGCACTGGGGAGTGCCATGACACTCGAAGCGGGTTTTTTTGGTGCATGAGTGTTAACAACTCTTCACCATCTGTATTACAGTCTACAAAAAAGAACAACATTGTCAGTCTGTTGACATTGGTCCTGTCCACGGGCCAGACTTTCCTGGGAAGGTTTTATTCTTTCCAAACAATGGAGCGCTCCCTTCCAGCGCTCTGAGCTCTGCTTCCACGCAGCCGTCATGCAGCCTGGCTGGGGCTGTGCTCTTGCTGCAGCTGAAAGGCAAAACTGAGCATTGAGAAGTCCAGAGCTTCCATCCTGGAGTTGCAGGTCCCTGTCTGCTTACGCTTGGAGATCAGACAGACCTGGGTCTTGGGTGTAACCTCCTCTGTAGTGCTGCGGTAGTGTATGCGTAAGAAACAGATTCAAAGAGGAACGGAGAATAGAGGCGTAGTAGGGAATGCTACTTTGGAAAAACTAGCCTGTTTTGTTGTTGTTTTCTTTTTTCCCTTATCACTTAATCATAGTTGGTGCTTGGAAGTAGAGAGTAAAATGGCTTCAACGTGCTTTTCATCCTGTTTCCCCATGACTACAGTTGATAGCAGATCCCCTTGAGCGTCTCTCATCCAATAACCTGGACTCCAGTGTACGCACTCAATACTAACTCTGGCTACTTGAGGGTTAAGAATTCCAACCACTAACTTTTCTTTAACTAAAAAAGCCCCCAAATAAAACCCATTGTGCTATTCAAGGTTAAGCTTCCTTAAATATAAAACTGGATTCCTTGGTGATTTTTATTTTGTTTTTTTTTAATCAGCAATCTTAATAGTGGTTCCTCACTATAATATTTCCAACTCCATCTGAAATCATTTAAATCCTCCCCTTAATAACATGCACTTTATTGTAATATACAGATTCTTTGGCTTCCTACCAGCCTTAGCTTAAGGCACCAATGAAACTCGTTGCCGCAGGGGGCCGTGGATTCAAGAGGGGCTCGCATCTACTGTATATTTTGTTTTGTATGTTTTCCAATGGCTCTAATTATTGCAGGTGGTAGAATTTAACTGGCAGTGTTGTTGCTAAAGAAAATAAGCATAAAGTGTATACTGTTTTGCAGAGTGGCTATCAAATATATAGAAAAGAGAAAATCAAATGAATTGTTAAACTGCTCTATAGTAAGTGATTTTATTGATTTAATGCAAATGCTTATGAAAACGATCTTCCATTTATATCAATTATGTATGGGTAAAAATTAATTTATTCCTCCGGTCACCTGTTTGGCTGACTGACTCAGCAGGACACACATTCCCCCTTCCTGGTGTAGCCGAGCCCGCAAACCGCTCCACATCCCCGAAACTGGAATTGTAAAGTTTCCATGTGCAAAAGCAACAAAAAAGCCCCGACAGGAGTTCCTGCCAAGTGCTGCAAAAGCAGAGAGCGAGCGGTGGAGCCTGAGCAAGACTCTCTCGTCCTAGGCAAGACTGTAAAATACAACGGCTCTGATTTTGCCAATCCCTTAACCATGTGGCGGCACATTTATATGTACCGGATCATCTGCAGCATCTGAATAAAATCAGGGAAGCAAAATTCTGCATATAAACATTTTGGCTAAGTGCCTTAACTCCGGCTTCTTATCTGGGGTTTCCACAAGATGCCACCTTGCATAACAATGCTGAGCATACGCTTGCCCAGTACATGTTTTCGGTAGCCTCCTGTGATCACAACCGCTGTCGATTGGTTTTAATTCTACCTCATCCTGCTTTTTATTGCCCTGTGCCTCTCCAGGAAAAATAGTGCTAAAAGCCTTTGTTGTCTTTTTTAGGGATTAATATTTAATTTCGGCAGAAGGGGTGGGTTACAGGGAAGCCGAACCAGGAAAAGCCTGATCATGGTAGCCAGAGTAATAAAAGGAGAAAGTTAAGATTCAGTATGCAAACAAATGTCCTACGGCCGGTAGAGTCTCTCTTGTGCCACTGGCTTTGGTGTTGGGAAAACAGCGCTCCACGCAAACAAAAGTACTTTGTTCCTCCAAATCCAGGAGCAGCTCCGGCTCCGTGGGCTGCCCACTGGCTGCAGGGCTAGGCAGGGACCACGATGCCAGGCTGGGGGCTGAGAGGCGCCACGGAGCCCTCATCCCTCTCCCTGCCTCCCTGGATTCACTCACACTGAGATAGGAAAACGTCCTTTGAGTCCCATATTTCTGCAGTAACTTTTTCCCATATATAATTTTTTGTGGAATTCTGACTCTACTTTAAATATTAAGCCCAAATGCTGATTGAGCCTTGAGGAAAAGGGAAACCTTAAAAAATTAGCTGAAGCCTAATGCCTGCCGTGTAAAATGAAATCAGTGGAATGTCAATTTTGAATGTTAACTAAATATTTTATAATCCTAATATTTTACCTTTGTTTCTACTTCTGTGGTATCAGAAACCTAAAACTTCCAGCCAAAATCTAGTGTCCAGAATATAACAGCACTATGCACGTTACCTGTTAAGTCTATCTGCTGTCACTGATTTGAGCTTCAGAGATAACTCAAAAGATCAATATTTAAAATAAAATTTCAGAATAATTTTTTGTCACTGGGTTTCATTGGAGAAATTATTAAAAAGAATAAATACAAAACGGAGGAAGCGGATTCTGGCCACAGTGAGAAACATATCACTTTTTAGGAGAATTTCACTGATTTTAAAGAGAAGCATCAGGGCTGAAGCTTCCTTTGCTAAATATTCTGAGCATTCCTCTTCTGAAATTTTATCACAATTTGTTTTGTGAGCACTTTTTTTTTACCTGTGGCTTTTAATTTATACGAGATTGTCCTCTAAGCTTCTGAATGATACCTAATGCGTACAGTCAGCAGGTAAAAAAAATCTGAATATTTAAAATAGGCATTTTCTTTATAGTGCTCTGTGGTAATTAAAATCTTCATTTGCTTAAAAGCAAGGAACCTTTTTAAAGCAATAAATTAGCATTGCTTGACCCAAGGTCACTAGTAGTACTGCTTCTTCCAGCACTATTAATACCTCAAAGAAAAAGAAGGGGTGGTGTTATCACTCTTGCAATAGAAGTAAGATTTTCAATTTAATCACAGTTAGGTGGCGTGACCTTTTGATCTTACATTGACTTCTCACTGAAATGTGGTCAAATTTCAGACAGCTAATTCCAAACTCTGCAAAGTCAAGGTGAAGTCAGAAAATAGGTTTGCCACGGTTGGGGGATGCTTTTGGTGCAGTAGCAAGTGGTTTCGGTTCCTAAGTTTTGTTTCACAGCGAAAACTTTTTATGGGATCCATAAATTCCAGACCAATTCCTAGGGGAAGAAAAAGAATCTTTTTCTATTTGTATTAATTGTGAAAACAGTAATTTGGGGGATTATTTTGTGTATTTTTTCACACAGGTAAGGGCACCTTTTTTCCCAATTCATAGAGATGGAAATAATTCAGAAGGAAAACACTATTTGACTAAAGCTTCACCTAAGATTAACTTTTAAACCAAAGAGCGACCATCTTCTCAGAAAGTAAAGTTAATAATGTGTAAAAAATGCAAACCACTCCTATTTACACACATCCCTTTATAGGTCAGTTTATTATTTTAGGCAAATAAATTGTGTTCCTTGGCGAGTGTTAGCTGGGAGTTTGCAGGACCCAGGATTTACACCGGTCCTAAAGCAGTTCATCCAGGATCATAGTCTCATTTGTACCGCTGCAAATCAGCGGCGATGCCGTACGTAGCACTGTCAGCACTGTGAAAGTATGACTAAAATCAGCTCTTCTAGCAGTTTGGCAGATTTTTGTTCCAGAAAATGCATAGACAACAATCTCCACGACTCTGTAGTGTTGCTTAGTTACCTTTATATGCCTGCTTGAAAATATGTTTTGAGACTTTACTATGTGTTGGATTAAGGCTCTGGTTTGTATACAACAGAGAGGCTGCATTCGAAAAAACATGTAGGAGAGTAGTTTAAATATGCCTTCTTTAAAAAGAAGGATTCTCAAAGCCTAATTTATGCTAACACACACCCCAAGCACTCTGTGTAGTGCCGTAAACACGATTCCCTTTTTTTTTTGGCTAGCAAAATATTACCTGGGCACGGGACTTTTGCATTATCATGTCCTAGTGCAACACTCCTGTCCTTAGCTTGTACTCTCAGCCTTTTGAGGAAGTCTGGCGCCTCTGATCTATTTTCCACAGCAGACCCTGTAATTTTTGGCTGTATTTTATGTTTTTCAGATTCAAGTCAATCTGAAAGTCCCAGCCAGCCAAGTGAAGCTGATATTAAGGACCAGCCAGAAAATGGTAAGTTCTTACCTGCTGCTCCTGCTTTGGGATATTAAAACAGCCCATATTTCTAAAGATTTTTTTTTCCCTATGTCTAATATAAAAAGATAATTCAGAATAATTGGCATGGGATAGCCACAGATAGGTTGTGTACTCTCCTCATAGTTACAATGCTACTGTTCACTAACCTAAGGTAGCATTTAGTCCTGGAGAGAGACATTTTTTTCCCTTTTAAAATAATTTTAATTAGGGAGATGCCATTAAAGAGCCTGCTGTATGCAACCCTTATCCTTATTCCTCCATAGCAAAGGCTTTCAGTCCCTGGGCCGTGAGTCATGACCCCCTAGGGGTGTGTGCTTCATCGCTTTCATTTTTATCTATGTGCTTTTAACTTCATTTTGTTTATTGATGCTCTCACATGACACACTCAAGTACCTAACTTTCGGTATGTGGCCAGCCATCATTTTAGAGCGCAGGATCTCAGACAGTCCCACCACACAAAATGGTTGCTTTGAAATATGTTGCTGCAGACCCATTCTCTACGGCAAAAATCTGCTAAACAAAACAGAGCAGCCACACTCCCAAACGTTGCAGTTTCAGGGCAGGACTGCACACCCATAAGCATCCCAGCTGCTCAAGCAGGTACCACTGCAGGACTGATACTGGTGCTAACGGTGTTGCCTCTGCTTTGTCATCGGTGTTCTTTAAAGGCTGTAGATGCTATGGGTGAGCAGGTCAGGGAGGCTCAACTAGCACCTGTTGCTCCTTCTCCTCTATATTTCTCCTCTATATTTCTCCTCTATATTTCTCAATACCGTTGTTTCAGGTGGCAGCAGTGTGAGTTTATTTGGAAGTAGCAGTAGGTTTGCGGCTTTTTGGGAACATTAATATTCTTTAAAGTAGAAGAAATAGCTTCTACTGAGCCAATGGCTTGCTTTGTAAAGCAGCCTGAAGAAAAATCATGCCATGATTTCTGTAGGGACTGTATGTGAAAGGATAAGTACATGTGTAAGGGAACAGCTTCTCTTTTTATGTTTAAATAAGGTAGATCTCAACAATTTTTGTTGCCCCATTGGCAAGTGAGTTTTGTTTTACTACTTACATTTAGGACTTAGAAATAATGTCTCCCAAAGTGAAAGTGGTTATGATTAATAGTTTCTTTTGACTCTTCTCATACATAACCAGAATTTCTTTTAGGAAGACCTAAATGCAGATGGGGCATGCACTGTACTGGGGTCCACTGTGCATACACAGGAAAGAATTTGTGTGAAGGATTTATGTCTCCAAAATCTATCACCATCTCATGTAGAAATATTGTATCTATAATAATACAACTGTGATTGCCCTTTCACAGAACATCTAACTGCTTTTGCCTCAAATCCCTACAACTGCATCTGTGTTTAGAGTGTATTTTGGGGACTGTATTAGCAACCAAACAAGCTGCAAGTGGGAGTGAGATTGAAGGGCTATGTTCAGATCCGGACTTCATTTGGATCAGGGTTTAAACAACAGACAGAATTAAGGGAAGAAGAAGATGGTTAGGTACATAAAAACCTTTAAAATATCATCATATATCATAGGACATAGAACATAGGGCTGATTGGGCTGATAAGATTTTGGCTTTTGGGATTCCTGTATTTTCCTGCCATTGAAATATGAAAGGTTTCATATTTTGATAGATTTTGTGCTGCTCATCTCTAAACATACCATCTTAAAACATTTCTGCCGTCTCTGATCGACAGTGCCTCATTTCCTTTATCAATCCTGTTCACAGAAATTCTAATTTGTAGCCAAAGGATTGCGAGGTTAAGAGAAGAACTGACTAAACTGTGATTTTTGTTCTGCCAATTCTGCTCTGTTTTTTTTTTTTTTTTTATGGTAGGGAATATGTTGCCTATGTTTATTAAATCATATTTTAATTTAGAAAGTATTAGGCACCAAGCATGTTATTATTTCGTGTTTAGATAATACTGTTTCACAGCTATTAAACCACAGTTCTTCTTACCCTGCAGTTTCTTAGTCTTAAGGAAGCCTATTACTCAACAACCACCCCAAAAAGCAGCAATGTCAGTGTTTAATAATGTAAAATCTATAAAAGCCTAGTGAAATGAAATCTCTCTGATTTGGAGCCTGAGTCTTCCTTGTAAAACAAGCTTTTAGTGAGTTCTTGGAACTTCACTGGTGACCTGCAAAAGGTACTTTTTATTTCCTTCATACACAGGAAAAGGATTTTTCTTTTTCTCTTTTAATAAAGGGTATTTTTCCCCACCACAGCAGAACCCTCCCAACCGATTACGCACCTTTTGCAGTGCCTGTGTGGGAGATTTTCCTTTACAAATGCCTCTAACACAGTCTGTTGGCCCTAAAGGGGTTGCTGCCCCTGGGCAGACGCTGAGCTCATTCTCAGCACACACAGCCCCCAGCTCGCAGTGTACCCAGTGTGTAGATCAACACAGATCTGCAGCTCTTATCTACTGAACGTGAGGATGAAAGCAAAACTGCAGGCTTTAGAAAATGAAAAACTGCACGCACAGGAACGGACACAATAAATCATATTAACTGCGTTGTTCTACACTTGCTGTAGACCCACTTCCACAGGGCCTGATCCAAATCCCTCCGGAGTCAATGGGAGTCTCGTAATTGATTTTACTGAGAGTGGGAATGAGCCCACACAGAGAGGAGGAGGGTTTTTTTAAATCAAAGAAAAATAGTATTTGTGCCTAATCTTATTCCTGCTGATGCTGACAGTGGAATGACCAGATTGAGGGCAGATTTGGAATCATTTTGCATGTGTTTCTGGAAGGCACAAAGGAGTGTATCGATTAAGTACTACCTTCTACATGCATGCATTCCTTCATTTTAAAATAATAAATCTTTAAAGGCCTTGTGAGGGTTATACAGCCTCTCTACTTGCCTGTTAATATCCTTTCTGTTCCACTCCATAAATTCTAGAGCTATTTATTATACACATATATTTTGCATACCTTGAGTAATGTAGGTTCAGAAGGGTCAACTATACAGCCCTGGAAAAGAAGGCCTCCTACTATAGATTTTAATTTATCATTCTAAATTGTATGTGTTATTTTGGAAAGCCTGTATGTCTAACCTTCGTTAGAGTGAAGTTCATGGGAAAAAAAGCTTCTCTTTCTTAAGGCCCCTCTTTTTTTCTAGTGGGCTTTACAGTTGCATTTTCTGGTGGAACTTCATCACAGAGGGAGGAGATGGTGACATCTGCTCTCAGTGATGGCTGTAACACCAACTCTAGCCTGTTTTTCAGCTTTCATTGAGCCAGAATAGTTTTCAGGCAGTCATTCTCATGATCACTAGTGCAAATTTATACAAATATTAAGTATTTAATATTTTCTTCAAGAGAGAGTTATCCAGCATGATGGTCATGAAAAGCAAATATGGAGGTGAAACAGGACCTGTTCATGCATTCATGATCCTAAGACTAGGGATAAAGCTGACATAGAACCAGTGTGCACAGTGCTGCTGCCTCTTAGGTCTGTTAGAATGGGAAAGAAGCTTTTGGGGAGAGGAAGAAACCCCAGAATTCTTCTGTTTGTGATGTAGGTGAGGAAATTTGCAGGAGGGATGATGAAAGAAGCCGGCAACTTCATTTGAAAGGCAGGGGCATGTTCCGATGTCCTGATATTTTGCTCAAATGAGGGGTTTTTTTTGACCAGCTGGGTGGAACACCCCGTGTGGAAAATTCCCCACTTTTGTAGTTGCCTAATGGTATGTAGAACTTCATTTCAGTTGGCACCGCAAAGTGATTTTGCAATTCATCCAATCAAAAAAGAAGGTTATTGATTTTAAAAGCCTGTTAAATGCACTGGTTTGGTGGTGTCGCTTATAAACAGACTAGTTTTCAGTGAACTGAGGATGACAAAATGGCTAGTCTGATGTAGTGAAGTGACTGCATGCCTGGGGATCAGGAACAACTGAATTCCCGGCTCAGCACTGCCGTGGACTCTCTCTAGGGCTTTAATTCTCACTTTCAGGCGTGGAAACAGCCATCAGATAGAGTTTCTTTTTGTCAGTAGGATTATTTTAAACTTTTGTAGGAAAACTCTTCAGTCTTTTTGTCTGCAGAGGGAGGATATTTGTGATTGTAGCTTTCAGAGATTTATTGACTATTAACAGTCAAATCCTGCTCTGCTCCATCAGGAGTTTAGCTCTGGAGAAAGGCAGGGAGTTAATAATTGTGGTACAGCGCTGTGTTACTGTTGTCAGTAAATGGATGTCAGACATCCACCCGGCGATGTTTGTGTTTGATGTGGTAGTGCTGGGGAATTAATAACTGCAGCGTAAAGGTACAGCAGAAGAATGCTGTGTCATTTCATACACACCACTGATGGGATTTGATAACTCCAAGTTGGGAGAGAACCACTTTAATTGTAGATTAGCAACTTCTTTTTAAAGAAGTTGGTAAATTCTCCCATTTCAAGTGGGCAAGGCAGCATTCATCGTTACAGCTGAGTACAAATGTGTGCCAAATCCATTGCTCAAACAGTTCCTATATCTAAAACCTAAAAATGTTTAATGCCCAAACCAAATGCTTTTTAGTTTTAATGTATTCTTGGTACTTTGAGCTGCAAGTACCTTAACAGCGCTGCAGGAAATGAAAGGCACATTGTTCCTTGTAACATTAAGGGGGAAAAAAAAAGAGGAAAAAAGAAAACCAATGATGTACCGTAACTCACAGAACTCGTTTTTCAACCCTGCTGTAATTACACTGGACTTGTAAGTATCATCTGTGAATTCTTTGCTTAAGTAGGGCTGGACTTGAGTATTAAACCGTAAAAAAATGTTTGAGTA
The DNA here is from genome assembly GCA_026283785.1 of Coracopsis vasa. Taxonomy (NCBI): domain Eukaryota; kingdom Metazoa; phylum Chordata; class Aves; order Psittaciformes; family Psittacidae; genus Coracopsis; species Coracopsis vasa. Next base: position 11,555 of record JANHGB010001082.1, on the reverse strand, counting down.
TATGCTTACTTTTCCATGCCTAAAAACATAAAGGAAGAAATGCTGGTCCTCAAGAAAGAGAAGGCAATAGTGGGGACATATGCAAAGAGAAGTTCCCTTTTCTCTTTCTCTAGGCAAGGCTGGTCATGGCAGGCCTAACGCAGCTTTGGCTGCAAGGAAGGAGGGGATTATGTGCAACCTGGTAAATTGCAAGAGCAGCTTGTGGAAAGACCTCTCTGCCTTAGCTAACAGGTTGCAGAGTCCAGGCCCTTGTCGTGTGTTTTCTTTCTGGTCCCAAAACCTGGCATTCCTGTTCTGTGTGGTGGGGTAGCTTCAGGCAATGGAAGTGGTGCCCATGTGGCCCAAGGGGTAGGCACTCCTCTTGGATGCTGCGTTCACTGTTCAAACCCTCTTCTCAAGCTGAGATTGGCAATAACTCTGTTCTTTGTGGTTGTCCCAATTTCTCAACTATATTTTAAGTTAAAAGGTAGCTGAGAGATCTCCAATTCATTTTTAGCTAGTAGAAACATTCTGCCTTCCGAGGCCATCCCTTCTCCTCAGGCCATGCCTGACCTCCCATCTCTGCTGCTTCAGGGGGAGTCCAGCTGCCTCATGGGCTCTCTCAGCTGTGACTGAACGTGATGCCAACCAGCTTTACACTTACTCACCAAGGAGGTGCTGCAAGTGCAGCAGGAATTGAGGTATCTGAAGGGTCAGTTGTCCTTGGATAGTGCCCGTAATTCCCACCTGAGGAATACACAAAGATGAGCAGTTCTCTAAACACACAGTGCTGAGACTGTTAGAAAGTGCATCATCTCAGATGATGAACATCCCTGAAGCGCCTCCTTTGCAGCAGAAAACCGACCCTTGAAGAGGAGTTGTCCATCAGTTAGAGTTGCAAACACGGTAATACAGTAATGGCAGCTTTTATTAGTGCTCTTGTTCATCGGATCGTTTGCATCCGAATCTTATAAATGCAAGAAGACTCTCCTCTCTTGTTTACAGAGTAACACTGAGAAGTTATCACAGCCTGAGGGACTAATCTAAAATTAACTTTGCTTCAGAAAAAGCCTGAAGAAAAAAAAAAGCCCTTAGCATTTTCAGTAAGGAATCTCATCGCTGGCGCTGAAGTCAAAGCTCCTGGTAATGTCAGCTTGTTTGCACCTTTGGAACTTGCCAGGACCAAATTCTGAGCAGATTTGCACCCTTATGGATCGCATTGTCTGCCGGGAACAGCACTAGGGATCTTTGTCCAGGCTTTAAAGCTGTGGCCAAGCAGGAGAGCTGTGATAGGGCTGGTCTGAGGGCTGCACAGCATCGGCTGTTGACTCTGACAGGAGCCATCAGCTGATGAAGGGCTGATGAGGGCCAACCTATGCTTCATCACCCCCTGTAAGAGAGTGCATGTAGGCAGTTCTGAAAGCCAGCATTTCCCGAGGAAACAAAAGCAGATACGTCTGGTTATAAATTTAACTTATGTGTGATTTAGTCTTGCATTTTTTTCATCTTATTTCAATACAGATACATCCCAAGAAGTAGAAATACAGTTTTTTAATCATAGTTGTCTAGATCTGAAACTTCGCAGCATCCAGCTGTATTTCCCAGCCAGTTTTATGACTGTCACAAAGAAGCATCTGAATAATTAGGGAAGAAAACACCATTTTTTTCTGTATTTTACCATATTTTCATTGAGATTCGCACTCAAAGTCAAATGTTTTTGTGTCGCAGATTGTGAGGCACAGTTACACCATTTCCAGGATTTAGCAGGTCCTCTGCTAGCTCAGGATTTAGCCTGCTTATCAGTAGCTGGCACTCTCTTGACGGGACCCTGTGATGGCAACAGTGAAGGGTGTTGACTGTCAATCGGATGAGATACGCGGTCGTCAGTCAGGGTCAGTTCTGCAGCCTCTGCTGGGGCCAAGTGGAGAGCCTTTCTCTCCAGAGACGCGCAGTGTTTGAGACTTGAGGATTGACAGAGGACTTCAGTTTTCACTGCTGCTAACCATTAACCTTCACAAGCAAAGCATTCCCACAAAAAACTCATCCAAGGCGAGTATGACAGGAAATATTCAAAGCATGAAATGAATGCTTATAGCATGACAAAGCAGGGCTTGAAAGACATGAAACGTTCATTACGCTCGGAGCGGCTGAATGCTGCAAAGGAAAAGAGAAATCAAAATGTGGCTGGAGTATATGTTTTTATTTCTCCATATGTGTGTATAGGAAAAAGGCAATGAACCTTTCCAGTGGATAAGGTGCATAAATACAGCTGTGATTATTCTAAGTCATTTCAAAATACATTTTTTGTTCTCTTGCTCCATTCCATTCTTTCCAGCATATATTTATCCATGAGATAACAGCAAGGGCCATCTACGGGGCAGCTTGGAAACGGGCTGGCCAGGAACCCCCTCCTTGGAAGCTCCTGTGCCTTGTGTGTTGAGAGGTGCCTCAGTGCTTACTTGAACCAGAGCTCCTGGGGTCCTGGGAAGGGTGGCTGGAGCTGTGAGCACGCTCCAGCTTTCACTACAACCAGGGGGGGTTTTGTATGTCTTCTTGAGAGACTTTCTTTTTAATTAACATCTGAGAGTTGAGTTGCATCAAAGTAATTGCTACCACCGGAGCAGACCACAGGCTGAAGGATGCTTTGGAATGCCCACCGAGAAGCTGGGCACTTAGGGAAAGAAGTTTATTTGTGGTATGGGCATCATTTTAATTTGCTGTCCAGTAGAGATTAGTGGGAAGAGAATGTGATGCCAAGGCCTAAACAGCAAAACAAAACCCCCAACCTATCTATTTGTCTTTCGATGTAAGAATTTCCTAGTGCCTGTAATGTAAGACAAAGGGAAAAATTGACTTGCAGGAAAATTGCCTTCCACAATAACCAAGAAAAAAACCCACAAAACGCCCACACCAGAGCAGCATGATCCAAAATGTGAACTTTTTACGCCTCTCCAACCTTCTAGGTTAGGCTTCCAACCAAGTGATCTTTTATTATCACCGTGATATACCCTTGACATAATTTGGAGCAGTAAAGCTTCTTCTGCTGAACTCGTGATTTCATTTACTAGATCTGATGAAAGTTCTGTGAACCACGGGAAAATGTGATAATTAGTAGTTTAATTCTTTTAGGGTGTGCGTATTAATTGAAAAGGCTTGAACTATAAATACAGGGCCTGTGGATAAAAGCACACTCTGAAATCAGTCGCTTATCCCAAGTATTCATTACTTCACATCTATTTAGGTAGAGCCTCTTTGCAGCAGTGCCAGTCGGCTGTTGAAGTGAGTGGGAGCTCTCCACTCAGACATCGCAACAGCAAATTCTCATGCAATTGGAAGCGCTCCCTGGCCAAAATTTAGCCCTCTGTGGCCAGACCACTGGAAGTTAAAAGTGAGTGCTGGGAGCTGTGCCCTGCAGAGGAGCACTGTGCAAGCTGCAGGGGACAGAAAGGGATGGAGGCAGGCTGCTCGACCCTGGCAGCCAAGGAGGAACATCTTTCCTCTGCCCAGCAAGTTCACCCAGAGCATCACAGGTCCCCCAGGACGTCAGCCTGGCACTTCAGAACAAGCTATGTTTTTCCTCCTATTTACACACTTATCCTCCACCTTATCTAGGGCCATCAGCACCTAAACTTTTGCTGCTTCAGAGCTTGGTTCATTGTAGTGGTAGCATAAGGGGGAATAGTTTTAAACGGAAAGAGGGGAGATTTAGAGTAGATCTTAGGCACAAGTTCTTCCTTGTGAGGGTGCTGAGGCACTGGCACAGGGTGCCCAGAGAAGCTGTGGCTGCCCCATCCCTGCCACTGTTCAAAGCCAGGTTGGATGGGGCTTGGAGCAAGCTGCTCTACTGGAAGGTGTCCCTGCCCATGTCAGGGGGGTTGGAACTGGATGAGCTTTAAGTTCCCTTCCAACCCAAACCATTCTCTGATTCTAACCTGGGGGAAGACTTGGGACAGAGGAGCTTGAATATCCGATATCCAGCAAAATCAGACAAAAAGCAGGTTAAGTGGTTAAATTCTCTCCTCTTTAGCACAACTTCCCCGTTCTAACTCACCGTGCCATCCTCACAGCCTCAGCCCGCTCTGCCCTTTGTGCAGTAATTTCATTGTGTGTCCTGTGTTCCTGACCAGATCTCACCCACTGTAAGCACTGCGACATGTTAGCACAGAGCAGCGAGTTCAGCCTGGAATGCCTCCAGCCCACAGACACCAAGAAAACCCAAGGTTCCTTTGCTGTTCACGCAGCTCTCTGAGGCTGTTTGACAACAGCTATCAGTGGCTATTAAATGAAAGGAGCAGTGAGAAAACAACTTTGTGGCATATTGGGCTAGCAGACTGTTCAGACGTTGTACAGTGACAATAAAGCCTTTAGGATCCTCTGACTGACATATGTAATGAATGTAGCTGTCAAACTTCTGTGCAGCAATTTTACCTTGCATTGACGAGCTATTTCACTGGCCAGGGTTCTGCATAAAAGGAGTCATTCACATTGTTGTGGTGCTGCTATTTACAGAGCCCAGAGGACAGGGGCATTGCTTCAATGTAAATATTAATATCCAAGTTTCTTTTGAAATCCATAATTCTGTATGCAACATATACTATGTGCACATCTCGGTACAGGGACAGAGGCATTATTCTGCGGAGAGAAGGGGGCCTGGAGCTGCTGGGGTTGTTGTTCATTCACTGATTCATTATGTGGCCTTTGGAAAGGCACTTAGTCATTCTGCAGTTTAATGCTGCTCTCTGTAGAGTGCAGAACAAAGCCCCAGCACAAACCACACTCACCGTTATCAGTCAGAGCGGCAGAGGTCCAAGAGGCAGCACAGGGTCAAGGGGCTCCTCTGAGCAGCCCTTGTGTGCATGAAAGCCAGAGGCACGCTCGGGATGGATGTGCTCTTCTGAAACAGCTGCTTCTTCCTACCAAAGCAGTAGCAGGGTCAGCTTGGGCTACCAAGCACAGCAGCTCCTGCTTGCCCATCACCTTAACTTTGATTATGATCAATGACCTGCCATGAAATCAATCACTAGCGCTGGAGAAAACAGGCAGGCAACAACCAAACAGGCAAATCAGAACTTAAAGGAGGAAAAAACCCATATGTATATATATTATATATATAAATAAATATATACTCATTATATATATATAAATATATATATAAAAGCAAGGATTACTCTCACACCATTTGTTATGCAGTCAAGCCCACAAATGGGTTGTGTATCTAAAGATAGGGAATACAAACTCATATCCCCAGGGAAAGGTAAGCAACTTCTCAAACTGTCTGTAGAGGCTATTATTAGCCCTGCACTAACACTGACAGAACTTTGAGCCCAAAGCCACAGCGTGCAAATGTTGTATCCACAAAAAGAGATATTCACAGCTCTGCAGCTCAGATGTGCTGGGCTTATACTCTGGTACCAGTATTGTTTGGGAAGACTGTTAATTATAGAAAGGACTTGCATAGCACAGACTTGGAGAGGGCACAATAACCCAGCTTGGGGTGCTGGGGTCAGCAGGCACATCGTTCTCTAAGAGTGTAACAGGCTTTGTTTGTTCAGTCATTCCTTTATTCATTTTCACTTTAAAACACCAAGAAATTCCAGAGATGGTAACTTCATCTCTGCCCCCCCAAAAATAGCATTGCCTGTGAAAAAGCCAACTGGATAAGGTGAGCATTTCACAGCCTGTTTATGTACCAAAACATATATACCTAGGAAAGAGAGCAACCCTGTGCCTTGAGTCCTAAAACCAGAGAAAGGAGCCAGAACAGAGCAGAGAAGAGGGAAGGAGCCTTATCTTCATTCACACCACAGCCCTGTAAGGCTCAGCCCAAAAGATGTACCTGTATAGTGAAACATCCATGGAGGACACTCTTGTTTGGCACAGGGGGAGCTCTGCAGATGGACTTCCAAGATGGGAACTGAGCACCAAGGTGGCAATACATACCTATGGATTCCACATATAGATCCAGCCTTAAGCCCAGGAGCGGTAAAGGGTGGGGAGGGATCAAGCCTGGATACTTTAAAGGGTAGATTTAAACAGCTCAAGGCAGCTGGAAGCAGCACTGATGCTTCTGGGTTGCCATGTTCGCTACCTAAGATGAAGGTGCAGACTTCACTGGGCACACGAGCACAAGGATGCTCCTCTCTGGCTTCGAGTTGGCACCTTCTTAAAAGCAACACTTGTTGGTTGGAGTTGAATGGCAGTGCCACCTTCCTCCCTGCTGTCACAGTGCTCAGCCTTCCCTGGTGTCAATGGCAGAAAATGGCACGTTAACTTGGCTTTGCCAAATCGTAGCACTGAGAATTTGACTCCAAACGGTTCGGCATCTGCTTGAGCCAAAACAGCTCAGCCATTTCCAGGAATACTATTAAGGGGAAAAGACACCGCTTGGCATGTGTTAAATAAAACCAGACAACCTTTCCTATGAGGATCTCCAGCTCCAGAAGGGGAATTCTGAAGTTTGGCAGAGGGGAAGCCTTTGTGGTAGAAAGCGTCTGTTCCATTAAAATCCACCCAACTTTGGCCAGGTCACAGAACAAGTTAGAACTGCAGTTAAAGGCTCCATAAGGCCTTTAAGGCTGTTGAAGAATTGCAGTTACCTGCTCTTTCTGCTGTGGGCAAGAGGTCCCTCATCTCCTGCAGAGCCTCAGGAATACAGCTCACTTTGAGCTGTGACAGAGGGTGGACACAGACCTACGGCAGCAAGAGGCACAACCAAAAACCAAGTTGCTAGAGAGCAAGGAAGAGACGTAGCCTGGATCCCTGGCAAAAGCAAGGGGTGGCAGAGAAGAGACCAAAAGAGACAGAGATTGGCTTCAAAATGGCCCTGCCTTTGGGAGGTAGCAGGAGCAGAGGAAAAGGAAGATGGAAAGGGATGGAGAATAGGACTGGCCAGCGATGGAGACCTGGACTCACAGAGGTGGAAGAAGCAATGCAGGCAAGAAAGTGGTTTGCTTTCTGCCAGCCAGCAGCAGCTTGTGCACACCCATATCCTCGGTTGGTTATGGCTGCACAGCCTCTCCATGGCTGGATGATGAAGGTATGGAGGCAATGGGAGGATGGAGAGATCAGCATTTCCATCTCACGTCTCCATGATTTCCCAAATTTGATGGAATTTCAATGTGAAACACACCCAAACTTCTGTGACAAGTATTTGGTTGATAAGAATTAAGGAGACTGGAAGAGGGCAGATTTAGTTTAGATAGGTGAGACAGGGTGCCCAGAGCAGCTGCGGCTGCCCCATCCCTGGCAGTGTTCAAGGCCAGGTTGGATGTGGCTTGGAGCAACCTGGTCTAATGGAAGATGTCCCTGCCCATTGCAAAGCCAACAAAAGCAGCCATTTCCACTGAAGGCCGGAGGGATACCCAGTGCCTCTGCCCCACTGGCCAGGCACTGCTGCTCCTTGGGTTGTTGGTCCCCCTGAGCCCAAGTGCGAGTAGTGATACAGTAATCCCAATAGGCAGAGGCACAGCTGGAAGAATTCACATTGAACAGACAATCCCATTGCCAACATCTCCTAATAATGAAGGCTTGAACGTGCTGTCTCAGTAAAACTCTTTAAATGAGGTTTGCCTGCAATAGGGGAAGAGTTTCTGAAGAAATACAAATATAGGCCCTCACTCTGAGAACAGTTGCACAAACCCAGACTCCTGCATTCAGGTGCCACCTCACTGACTTTGCTACACAATCAAGGCTGTTTGCTTTAAAAGCAGAGGGAAGAACATCTCTTCAAACTGATGGGGTTGTAACTGCATTTGTTAACTATCCAGGAGACCCTTACACCATGGAAATACGGCCTGAGGACTGGCAGAGAAAGGCTTTTGCATTTAAAAGGGGAAAATCAGTATCTGCATTGTGTTTGTGGCATGAATGGGGCTGTTGGTCTATGAGAAGGTGGGCTCTGGCAGGGCTCCCATTCATCTCATACAAATAGGGGTTAAGAGGATTTACAGGTTTACAATGAAAGCACTCACCCGCTTGACAACATCGCAGCACTGCAGTAATTCCTCAGTCTTGGCTCAGGGAGAAAGGACAAAGCCAATCAACCTCCACCTGAATAAGCATGTTCAGTAGAGTTTATCTATGCTGTTCCTTCACCACAGCCCACAGGGATTTACAGCCCAGCACACCAAGGCAACAGTTTTAAGGCAAGCATAAAGACCTACGGAGGAAGCACCTGCAGCATCCATGGATATAAGAACCCCACCTTTCACAGAAGGGTATCTTTTCCATGATCTTCAGCAGCCTCTGCAGTCCTTTCCTGTGGGACCTCAGCAGACATCTTCCACACACAGAGAGCTGGCATGTCAGCATCACCCTAGAGCATGGTTTCAGTTTGTTAACTGCTGCTAGGAAAAGGATGCTCATTCCTTTTACCAACAAACTCAAGTGGCCACAAAGGAGGAATCGATGGAAAAGTTAACCTACCTCTTAACTCCTTTCTTCAGGACACATCCACCGTTCCCCTTCCTCACCCACAAAGCAGGAGCAACATCACAACTTCAATAGATAGGTACCCTTTGGTACATGAATGTACTGGAAGGGCAAGGTCTGCAAATGGCACTCAACAAACACTTTTGCATTGCTGGACTGAAGTGCTCGGTTAATGATTCACCCTAAGCAACCATGCAGGGAATTAAGGCACGGAATAAGAGAGCACATCCTCCTTCCACGTATTGACTGAACTAAGGAGGAAGAGCTCGGTGTGGAAACAGTGCAAAGAGAAACTTCACACCCTGGAGTGCTGCAGTAATCTCTGTCCAGGAGTCTGACTGGGCTTATGCAGCAGGTATGGACAGACCTAAGGAGTCAACCCAGCACCAGGACCTTGCGTTTCATTTGGCATGAGAAGAACTCATATCCTTTATACAGTCATTGCCTCCCAAGTGGGGAAACTGAGGCATAGGAAGCCCATTTGGTTGATTTCCTGGTGGGCAACTGGAGAGCCACAGGCACAGCTCCAGGCTTGCAGTGTTTGCAAACCCCATCTTTCTTCTTATGCCTCCAAAACCCATCTGCACGGTTAAGGCAACGTGGCTAGCCATTTTACAGAGGATTGCAAGAAAATGACATCCTTGTTGCTTACATGGTTTTGCCCACGAGACAACTTCAATGTGCATCGTGAAACACACGCTGTCACAGAAATCCGAGCAGGAAAACCACAGACCCAGGAACTGTAAAATGTCCTTCTGCTTGGAGCAGACAACCTTAACAAGGCTGTTTCAATGGGAAGAGGATTTGGTAGATATCTTAAAACGTTGGCAGCCATTTTTGCTAGACAGAGTTTTATGATATCATTCATTTTAAAGATTGCTAAACTGCAAAAGAACATCATAAGGCAATATGGCAAAGGCCATACTAACAGCACAGAAGTCCATGGTTTCCTTGTGCACTTCAGGAGACACAAGGTCAGGCCACTTTGGAGTGCAAGGTCTCCCCAGTACTTATTTCTTCCCCATGCACTTGGCTGTTCACAGGACAACTTGAGCTATTAGAATGATTCCACAAAGGACTGCACAGAATGACCATGTTCCCCTTCCCTTTAGAGGGCTGCATAAGCAGATAAGTGATTCCATGTTAACTAAAGTTAAGATTCCCTCTGTCCATAGCCTCCTGCAAGAACACAGCTATTCTGCTTCAAAAACCACATCCTGCTCTCCATCATATGTGGATGGGGCTCTATCAAAGGAGAGAGCCCAAGTAAAGCAACCTTCCAGGACTGCTGATGATCTCTTGAGAGTCCACAGCAAACCTTTCTTTGCAGTCCCAACAGCTGGGTTAGTTCTGATGAGCTATGAGATTCCACATTGCCCGATTCCACATTCACTTCTTAACCAAAGCAGATCCAGAGGTGTGCTTATGGACCAAATATACTCAGCACCCCCTTGCAAATAAAACCTCTTTCCAACTCAGAGCTGCGGTACAGATGGAAAACTATTGTCCATGTTTTCCCAGGACTTATGTGTCCAGTAGTGTTTGGAGCCATCATGCAGTAAATCCACTCAGAAAACTGGGAATCCAAGGCACACACACACTATGGAGCACACACTCTGCCTCCACTGAGGGCATTATCACACTTCTGGAAAGTCTTACTCCATGTATTGCTCACAGCTGCATGGTGGATTTATGGAAGGCTGACCCTGCTGGAAAACAAGCTCTATCGAGTACATCCAATTCACACACATACAGTCAAGGACCACCCATAGCATCAGGTAACCCATGTAGCACCTCGACCACATTCCCAGCTTAGGCAAGGGAGATCTGACACTTCGATGAAGTCCTGTATCTGCAAATTCTAATAGCTATTAATACAGACAGTAGTAGCACTACAGAGCCCATTTTCAGACCCAACAGCTCTTTCCCACCTCCTACATGTCCTCAGCACATCAGAAAACCAGATTGAAGTGCCTGACTTCTGCCTTCAGCCAGCTGGTTTGCACAGACCTCGTGCTTTGTGATTGAGCATCTCCCACAGCACTAGCAGCTGGCCTCCAGCATTGCTGACATGGACAGGCAGGCAGGGTGGACAGTTGTGTTGGCACCACCGTGATGGGTACCACCATGATTCACTTAGAGGATGTCTCATGGGTGTTTTGACTTGAAGGTGATGCTCACCCTGTCTGCAGCAGGCTGAGGGTCAGGCTGAGGTGCAAACATCAGCAGGGATTAGGCAAGAAGGGTTTTGCTGCAAGAAGCAAGTCTGGGTTTGAAGTCTGCCCTAGGTATCAGCAGGAGAGAGCCTCCAATGCGCAGGCAGAAGCATCACATCACGAGCAGTCTCAGTCAAACGTGCCTATTTATGGTGGCACGTTAAAGGTGCTATGACTCAGGTGCCTGAGCAGGGATCTCTAATAATACCTTCCAACTACATGCAATATGTAAATACTCTATGTGGGCAGGAAACGCATGGAATAAGAAGGCATTTATTATAATTATTTTAAAGGAACCTTTAAAATATTGAAGTATTTCAACTCTTTACAGCACAGCAATAGCTGCTGGGAAGAGGGCTGGAAGGAGACAAACTCCTTTACCCAAGCTTTCTTACCGGCCACTTGGCAACACAAAGTGAATTCCACTCTTCTGCCTCAGTTTCTTCACTTTTACAGCCACACCAGACAATACTGAACTGTTTAATAAACTGATGTGAGTTTTGCTGGTGGAAAGGAATTTATAAAGCCTAGTGTGATTTATAGCAATGTAATACAAGGGTATTTAAACTGTGGCTTCTTCTGACAAAGCAGACAGATTCCTGGCTTTCTTGGTTGGTGTTTGTAGCAAATTAACCTAGTAGGAGAAATGCTGGAGTGACAGCAGAGAGGAGCAGATGGAAGAGGCAGATGTGCATAGCTCTGCACACAGGAGGTGAGCAGCAGCAGTGGGAGACCTTATTGTGGCATTTCAGTGCCTAAAAGGGGCCTATGGGATAGGGATAGCAGAGAGATAGGACAAGGGATAATGGTTTTAAACTAAAAGAGGGGAGATTCAGGCTGGATGTGAGAAATCCCTTACAATGAGGGTGGTAAAACACTGGCACAGGCTGCCCAGAGAGGTGGTGGATGCCCCATCCCTGGAGACATTCA
>JANHGB010001079.1:22521-38281 GCA_026283785.1 Coracopsis vasa | reverse complement strand
TAGCCCTTTGGAGCATCATACTGAAGAAGATTGTGAATAAGGTTGGTGCGAGAACGCAACCTTGTTTCACACCATTGCTTATTGGAAAGGGCTCAGAAAGGGCATCGCCATATCTGACTTGGCCACGCTGCTCCTCATGTAACAGAATAATAATTTTGAGGAACTTGGGGGGACAACCTAATTGTTCCAAGAGTGCATGACAACACTGTTTAAATGTTACAGACTTTCAAGAGGCTAAATATCCTGGCCATCATAGGTGGGTTTCTGCCAGGCTTCTTTGTACTTCAAACTCAGCAACTTGACAAACAAAAGTAATGTTCATGTGGTTTATCAGGCCCTCTTGAGTCACAGGCATGTGGATGAACCATGTGCTTTTGGTTAGATAGCTAACTTGATTTCTGCTATCCAGTTAGACTCTTTTGGTTAAAAAAGGGTTGAGGCCTAAATCCTCTGCTATACAAGACCAAATATCTACATGTTTTTCAGGTTCTCACAGACAGTAAAAGAAAAAAATAAGCAGTGTCAAATCCTAGCCAACAGACTCAAGGCGTATTTTACAGGCTTTCTGGCTTCCAGATTCATATATTGTTCTTTCACTGTACCATGCATAAACTTCTTTTAGCGTTGTTTGGCAACATGTCTGCACAATCAAGGGGAAGATTTTGGGGTTTTGTATTACTTTAACAGTAATAAGCAGGAAAAAAAAAAATTGCTATCATTTGTTCAACTTATGCACAAAACATGTTTGGTTAAGCCAGGAGTTCAAATTGGAATTGTAGTCTATCCATACAGAAGCAGCCATTTCAGACTTAAGCTTTCTCCAAGTGTGAGGCTCAGGAGTTCTAAGCAGTTAGCTGTAATGTAAGCCACCTCGGAGTTGTAATCTAGCACAAGACTGAGGTGCTTGCTTGAAGGTACATGCTAAATATTGTACTCAACTGGGCCTCAACCATCTATGTCACCTTAGCACAGAATGTCCCTGTCCTTGTGCCGACAGTGAAAGAGGGATGAATTTTGGAAGGAACAAAAATATGAACTAGAAGTGGATGAAAACTGGAAGGATGTGCTGCCACTCTCAAAAAGAAAAGCAACTTCAACTCCTCTTACATTTTTTTGACTTGAACAAAACAACATTTTCAAACTAAGGACCAAAACAATGCCCCTCTCTTGAGCTCATCTTGATAGCCCTCCGCAGATTTGTTATTTCTGCAAGTAACTTGTCTGTGATTGAAACACTGAAAGAAACTTACTTTTCAAGAATTCTCACTAGACCTATGATCTCAGTAATAACATTTAATGATTTCCTTTAGGAAACTCCATTTCTTTCTTGCCAGGTTTGGCACCTTATTTTTGAATATATTCAGTCTTCAGAAGATCTTGACTTCAAAACAGTGGATGAAATGGAGTTTTAGAAATTTTATTGACTCATTTCACATGAGCTCTAAGGGATGCTTGCAAACTTAGATTTGGTCTCCTGTTAATTTTTAGCTTTCTCTTCTCACCCATTTAATTTCCTGTTTGGTTTCCAGTGTGTGACACCCATTTAGGATCATTCATCATCTACATCATATTCAGGGAATAAAACTTCTGATACTCGGGTCCAAGCTATGCCCGTTGACTTTATTGCTTTGGCAATGTTTGATAACTACATCTTATTGAAGTCTCCTTTGTGCTGTTTACATCTAAAAGACTTAATGCTTATATGACACCAGATGACATCTAAAACTGCATACTGAAAGATCTTTAGCCCTCTCAACTACTTCTTTTGCAAGCGGGTGTAGAGATTACATATACTAATTTAACTGTCTGTATTTTATCCAGTTCTATATCAATGTGTCCTTCTTACACCATGAATGCTGCTCCTGCTATTAAGAATAAGCTTCATTTTACTAAGCTAAGGCTTATTCATCTAGGCAAAGACTAATTAGAAGCACTCTAACCTGCACTGCAGTTCACTTACCAAAACAGAGCTTGTGGTGCTCCCTCTGCCTCACATACTAATGCAGAGGATAGAAGAGCAAAAAGTGAGGAGAATGAGGTGACTTTGGTTTGCTTTGAGCTGCTGAGGTAACAGTGTTAAAAGAGATCAGATTACTGCAGTGGGCATCAGCATCTGTTAGAAGAGGGATTATTGCTGAAGGCCCCATGAGGTCCCCCATTTCTTAGTGCTCTATTTATCAACTCCCTTCCCAGCCAGATCTACATGACTATTAGAACTGGAAAAAGGAGGCATATGCAATGCAAATATTTCCTAAGGAAAAGAACAGAGCTTTTTTCCTCAGGTCTAAAGCATTATATTCTACAAAATTGGCCCCCAAAAATCTGTGAAGTGGCTCTCTAGTTATAACTGCCAGTGGCTACTTAAAAGGTAAGAGAGATGATGCTCTCTTTTGTTTTAAAATACCGTCTCTGAAACACATGGTGGTTTGACAATGTGTTTCAATGTGATGAGATGCAAAGAGGACTACATTTTTGGTCTGATGTTTCCTAGCTCTAACTCAGGAATACAGTCTCAGTTGTGTGAATAGTGGCAAAACATGAATCACAGCAGTTTGTCCTGCACCACTCACTGATATAAGAAGATGTGGGAGGGAGTAAAGATAGACAAGAGCAGGGAGCCATTGTTTATGTATCAAACATGAGGTCTAGCTCAGCAAAGATTGAAATTCAAATGCTGGATGGGTAATTCAATAACTGCAGTTTTTATACATCTAAAGTAAAAAAAAAAAAAAGAAAGAAAAAGTGGTGAAAATTTTAGATATTCACTGAAAGTATCAGACATTTAAATGCTGTGCCAAGAGCAAAATCAGGGAGAAAATAGTTAAGTTGTGAGTGAAAACAGAGATCCAGTGCTCAAGTTCACTCTGACTCTGTATTGTTTTAGCAGGGTAGATGTAGCTGTATGTGTTAACCGTAGGCCCTCTTTCTGTCAACTCTCCTTGCTTATGCCTCTGCTGAGCATCAGTTGATAAGTAGTATACTTCCTTACTATGTGATTTTCAAATCAAACTGCCTGTTTGAGTGTCCCTCTTTAAATGTTTGGGGTGGCTCAGAGAAGATGTATAACTAAACTGTGAATTTGTGTACCTGTTTCATGAACACTGACCTGCTGAGGTCAGATGCCGGGATAAAGGAGGGTGATACTTCTCTGAGGTGCCACATGGACTCCTGTGGTCATGGGTTCGAGTTGTCTTGTTGCTCTTTCCTCCAGGGCTCACTGTGATGTGTGACTCAATGCCCTGAAAGTAATGTGGGCTGCCAGGATGTTCAGCAAATGGTTAGGAGATAAGTCTGCTTATTTCATCAAGATACCAGGATATAGTGAAGATTTTATTTTATTTTTTCAGAGGTAGCCAAATAAAAGCCAAGGATCTGAAGTTAGGAACTGGGTTAAATTTTGTATCTGAATTTGTAGATCATCATTTTCTAAAAGGGAAGAAAATCTGTGTATTGGGTTATAACAAAGCTGTCTATGGAAGAGACCAATTCTTAACTCCAATAGTTCAAAATCAATCTCTACCTGTAATAAAAGACTATGAAATTTATATTCATGATTATGGTGCCTCTTTCTTTTAAAGATTTTTACAATAAATCCTTCTTTCTTTCTACTTTTTTTTTTTTTTTTTTTTTACGTCTATGCATCTCCCTGCCATATTCCAGTCTTTGTTTTCACACTCTCCAATAGAAAGCAGTGCACTGCCTTCTGTATTTGTATATGCTGGCTGAAGGGAGTAGCTGTCATTTTCTTATCCCATTGAGGCAAGATGAATTTAACCAGAACTTCCTCAGAATTTGATGGCATCATTGTTCACACAGGATGGCTGATAATAGAAGTTCCTTTCCAGAAAAGCCAAACAGTAGAATAAACCTCTTTGCAATTAAGCAATGCTCACATGGGAAAGCTGAAGCCCCTCTGTGTTGCATCTCAAAGCAATGAAAGGTCCATCCACTAAGGGGGTGTAGAAGTCTCAGAAGCAAGCACTTAACTTATAAAAGTGAATATTGTTGAAATTTAAAAAATAATAAAAAAGATTTCTCAGTAAAAACTAAATAATGTTCAGAGTATTTACATGCTTTTTTTAGAAAAGCATTTTTCTGCCAGAAATTACTTCATCACTATTTTTTCTTGTCATATCATCTTTCTGAGAATAAAGTATTATAAAAACACAGTGTGAAACCCTGCTTCATACAGGTAGCAGTAGGCATGGGTAAGGTAGGCAGCTGACTGATGACAGCAAATCACGAGTGGAAACAAGAAATCAAAGGTTGTTCTGTCCACTCCACAGGGAGTGGGAGGTTTTGCTGGGTGCAGCTACTGCTGAAGGAATAGAAGGAGCACATGGGAATACACTTCATTATCACTGCATCACTTCTGCTTCTCACAGAATGCTCTTTCCTTCGTAAGATCAGCAAGAACATGTCTCATCTTCTGTGGTGAAATTAACTTTTTTTTTCCCCCCAGTGCTGAAGTGCTTAAACTTCCTCTTTGTATCTTCATTCAGAGCCCTCCCAAACACAACAACATAATAATCAGGAAGATGGTGGCAGGGTAAGCTGCTAAACAAGTGGTGCCATTCCCATCATTTGTTGCCTAAACAGAACACCAAGATGAGTTTCTCTGCAGAAGATGCATCAGGAATATGGTGTGTATACACATTTCCAGGTTTTCATGCCAAATTAAACTATTACTAGTGTCCTGGGTTCATATTAGGAGTTAGATTCATCCTTTGAAAGGAGCAATGCTGTGTAGAGGGTGGGTTGAGAAAAACATCTGAAATTAAGAAATATTGGTGTCTGTTGTGGCTGCTGCCCCTCAGGGAGGGGAGTTGCAGGCGTGAGCTGAGTACATGCAGTGGTGGGAAGGCAGATGAGAGGGTAGAAGGAAAAGGGGAAAGAGAAAAGAGCTGGAGGCTTTGAAAACCTCTAAGGTAGGAAGGAGGCAATCTCATGGGAGGTTCTCTGGCTGGCTAAATATCTCACTGTGGTTGTGTATGTGAGACGTTTTATCCAGTTACAGTATGATTTGAAGCTCAGGTGGAACACAGGAACCATCTTGTGCTGGATGTACACCTCAGGGAAAATTCTGCATGATAGTGGAGCCTGTGTAGTCACAACATGAAATATCTCCTGTGTCTGAAGCAGATAGTAACCATGTACTTTGTAAGATCCCCATTACTGTGAAGTCAGAAAAGACACAGCTGCACTCATTTCCTTTGAGGGTTCTCCAAAAGGAAGTAAAAGCTTGTTCAGTTCACCATGATGGGTATACAGTCATATATTCCATTGGTTCCAATAGCCACAGTATTTGAGATCTTTCCCACAGGATCTGAAAATGCTGATCTAAACAAAATTGCAACCCAGCACTTGTTGAGAACATCTGTGAAATTAAGATAGTAAGCAAAATATTCTGGAAGGACACTCAGATGCAGCAGCAACCAAAGGGTTTACAAAAGGATTAGATGAAGATACTGCAATTATTTTTTCCTTTCTGCACACTGAAGCTATTGTTTCGATATAATGAATTTGAACATTAAGCTGGGCTTTTATTCTTACAAACACATAAGATTATTTCTCAAAGACTTTTCTCTGCATTCAAGTATAAAGATAGCATTGGGAGCAGTGGTGTAATAGTACTTTCAAATGTGGACATATTTATTTGTCTCATGTGAGAAATGGTGGAACTGTATTATAATAAATGTTATTTATCTGAAGTGACCTAGAAAGCCTGATCTTTGCTGTTGAATACTGTCAACAATTGAAGTTAACAAGAAGTCAAGGTTTATCTGAGCAAAATTTTAAAAACCTTTTAAAAGGCTACAGGACTGAATGAAAGAGTTTTTGGACGTATTTATTTCCCAAGGAAATAACTGGAAATTAAAGTGCTGAATAGTTTATAAACATTTGCCTGCTAAAGGCTTGTGTGGTACTGTCTGTCTCTCCCCTTCCACTAAGATTAGCAGAACATGGTGTTAAACTCAGTATTTTCAGGAGTAAGGATGTTTTATTATCCTATATTAATATCTGCTTCTAAAAATGGTGGTAAAGCAGAATTTTCAGCTGCAGTAAATTCGAGCAAAATCTCATTGCTATGCAGACTACATGAGAGTTGATCCTGACTCTGCTAAGTCAGTGGACAGGCTCCAACTGAATTAAATGGGCTTTGGGTCAGCTCCAGAAAAGCAGTAGGGAGTTGCAATCAGACAGTTTGAACTTATCATGAGTTTGTCTTGGAAATTCTACTCACAAAAGGCTGTCTCATCTGGACACAGAAAAACTCGATCTCTTGAACTGCTGTCTAGTAATAGTTGCTCTCATTTTTGCCACTGTGAGCAGCTTTTGCACTCAGTGTGAGCTAGGATCGGCACTGGTCTTAAATAGCTGGAGTTTGGTTAATAACAACAATATCTTCTGTGGTATAATATGGCAGGCTTTATATGGTACTCTGGCACAAACTACAAACTGGGACTGATGAGAGTTTAAATTAAGTGATAATAAACCAGACTTAATTTCATGTATGTTTATCAAAACATCAGAAGACAGCTGGATCTCTGAAAAAGATAACTGCTAACCACTTCTGAATATATTCAGTCTATCTGTAGTGACGCTATTGGTTTCATCAATAATATTTTGAAAACTTTTTCTGACTTTTCTCATGGTGTGGAAGTGTGAAAAAGGTCTAATGCTGTTTAAAAATATTCTTTTAGGTTTATATTACTGATATCATAAGTAGATTAATTTTACTGTAGTGTTTAACTTAGACAATGTAATAAGTTGCAAAACAAATTTAGGGAGAATATTCACAGAGGTTTGCTCTTTTTCGCAAGTTTATTCAGTGTTTTTCTGAAAGAGCTTTGCAGTAAAGATAAATTCTTTGTTTCAGTACTTATCAGAATATTTCTTTTTAAGATATTAACTAGAATGGAATCTTCAATAGCTGTGAAAAAACAGTTTACTTAATAAAATAGTAAAGCTTTTGCATAATTAAAAGAAATCTTGGCTTAAAAAAAAATTTGAATGCATGTAAGCAAAAGAGCAGGATGTAAGGAAAGACAACATGCATAAAAGTAAGTTTTATCATAGTTCAAGGTACCAATTGCTTCCCTATTTAGTTTCATTTCATTAAAAAAGAAAAGAAATTATCTTTTGTCTGGATTTAATATTTATTGTGGCTCATAAAATAACATAATATTAGGTAACTTCTTCCTTAGAATGTGTAATAGTAAAATAAGAATGGGAGAAGACTAAGATGGAATAAACACAATAACACCAAGATCCAGGTTTAATAGGGTAATGTTAATGTACATAACAAAAATTTTTAGACACACAAATGTGTGTCTGGTAATAAAAAAAAAAAATACATCAGAGATTAATTTTGACCAGAATATCTTACATTTATATAATGTTTTTTCATCATAAAAGTCTTGAATACAATTTCACATCAAATATAACACTTTCACCTAGCTTTCTTGCAATTTATATCTGTGCCATACTATACAGCACACAGATGTGTATCTACTGTAAATATTTATTGACAGGTCTGTAAAAGATGCATGGTGTTTTGCATGGCTTCAGAGACAGAACATGCAGTGCTGATGGAGCAGGTGGAGCAGATGACCTGTGGTGATGGACTTCATTGTGAAGAGAGGTAGCAGTTTTTGGCTCCTGCATCTTCCCAGTGTATGCTCTACAGCAGCGATGCTGGTTCAGACACAGGGCAAGTTTCAGATGGCTGAGCTGTAGAATGTGTTGTGAGGTGACAGATAATGGGTAAAAATTGAAATTGTTTTCTGTTTGCACTCAATAAAACACAGCTTTAAGTTGGCAATGCTTGTGAAGGCTTGGTATCTCAACTTCGATGTCCCTTGCAGGAGGACAGATTTTGGTTCACAGACGAAGTGTGGGAGATTTGATGTTTAGCTGATGGGATGCTTTCAGCTATAGGTCACAGATTTCTGCTAATTTTCATCTGTGAATTTCTTCACACTAGAACTAATGAAATATGGTTCCTTAAAGATATTTTTTTTCTAATTATATTTGGCTTTTCTGATGTCCCATAAAGCTTTTTCCAGTGAAGCTTTTCCTGTAGTTGAAGCAAAACATCTCCCTCCATCTTAGACTCTTTGCTGTCTAGGAAATTGTGAGTTCATGCTACAGTCTTTACTTCACTAAGGGTGTTTGCATTCCCATTGAGGTATACTAGGCAATACCTGCTCATGAAATATGCATGAATTTTATTCCTTTGAGATGTGTATCATGTCTATCAAATCTGGTTGAACTGGGCCAATATATTCAGAAATTATTTGTGAGCTTCATACATATAGAAAGAGATTATAGAATTTGCTTTACTTAGGAAAGCAGTTTGATAAAAGCTATTTTCTAAGCATTGTCAACATGGTGAAAAAATAGATGATATTTTGGAAGATGTTAAAGCAGTTTGCATTTCTTTCTTTGTATTGTTTAAAATAGGCACCAATGGAAACATACAGGTCACCTCAAAGATGTTTATGACAGATGAAAACAATTAAGAACATTGCAATCACATGCCTTTATGGTTTTTATTTGTTGTTTTTTTTTCTTCCTGTTTTTCTTTCCTCCAAATCATGTGCATTTTAAAGTCAACAAGTAAAAACACTGTATATTGCAGGAGAATTAACTGTGAGAGAGCAGTCTGGGAGAGCAAGGCCACTTTTGCTTTGGATGTTTTTCCATTCACAGCATGGGAACATAAATACATGTGGAGATGAAGAAACAAGCTAACAGATGATTAACATCACCCTTTACTTCTTTGTGCCCCACTTTCTATTAGATGAAAGAGACTGGAAATCTGCTTTCTACTGTGGATTGTTTTCCCCAAGGTATACTTTGGATACTTCAGGACTGAGAGCTGTTTTCCTTAATTTCCTTAGGTGCTGCCAGTTGTGAAGATGCTATCAGTCCTAAACTCAGCAGCAGCAGCTTTCCTGTTCCTTCTGAACACAGAAGCTAACTCTTCTCTCTAAAGTACTTTTACCAGTTTTCTGTCTCACACAAGAACAAAAGATTTCCTCAAATATCTTCCATTTTCACCAACTTTTGCCACCAATTGAAGACTTCGTTTCTAGTATGTTAGCCATTTTCTAGTTTGTAATGTCTCACAAAGAACTTGTTAACTTTCCTAGAAACCCTTCTTTGAGTAATTTATGGAGAACCGATTTCAACTATGAAGTCTGACTTTGTACTTTTTGTCACCCTGTATTGTGTTTCAGTGGTATCTGTTCTCCACATTTTCCTTTCATTAATTGAACGATATGGCTATAGTATATTTAACAAAAACTTCCTGAACAGTTTAATTTTAATCCAGCAATGTGCTTAGTTTTAAGAACATGATTAATCTCAGCAAAATGAATGGAGTTATTAAGGAATTTAAATGTATTTCCAGGTGAAAGCTGGTATGAGTTATCCTAGTTACAATTGTCCCAACACACTTGGTTGTGCAAAGCACTGTGATGAATAAGCCCTTCAATGTAAAATGGTATTCACAAAGTATTCTAAATGTAAGCTAAAAAGAGTGCCAAAAAGAGGTTTTTGAAACAAGAGAAATAAAGAGAATGAATAGCCTAGGAGGAATACTCAGGAACATTTTTGATATGCTTATGACTGAGAAACTTAACATATTAATGCAGATATCTGAAAAGACATCTATAGCCAAGAACAGTTTTTTATATTAACACTGACTGTGTTGTATAATTGACTGTCATAAAAAGTATCTGCTATTTCCACCATTTGAAACAAAAAAGGAATCCTTTTAATTTTTCTGGAAAAAGACCACACATCCTACATGCAGAGACTTTTCAACGTGCTGCATGTGCTTACATTATTTTTGGATGGGTAAAGTATATAAAATGAATACCAATCATAATATGCAAATGGAGAACAATAAATGCATTGTAAATTCATGTTTTCATTGGTATACAGCTCACTTATGTAGACAAACTCATCGACATTTTGAGACCATTTGTAGAATTACATGCTAACTAATGCTAGTTGTTATCTGGGGTCCTAACATGAAGAAGAACAGGTGAATCTGAAAAACAGTCTTGTATCCCCATAACATATCAATTGATTAAATGAAAACAGGCGTCTTTCATAAATATCTCCCACAGATATTGTCTTGTGTACATGATTATCTCATCATAAGTACCCGAAATTGCTTATCATTTCTGTTGAGTATTTTTTTATGACTATGACCAGTTTCTCTGACTAAATGGACAAATTACTTATTTTAGAATATAAAGTATTATATTAATCACCTTTCAGTCAAAATGTCTCAAAAGAAAAATTTTTAGCAATAGTGAAAGGTGTGTAGGCATAATCTTCCTCTCTTGCAATTAAAGACATTTAGCAGGACTTATAAACAGAATAAGAAAATTCTAGATAATACAAAAATTTTTATGCTATGAGGTAGTTCTGCAGCATCTTTGTGACAGAAGCTGATTCTAATAAACTTCATAGTTGATTCTTGAGAAACAGACATTGTCAGGCAGCAATAAAAGTAAATAATGTACTGTTGGTCTCAAGTTCTAACTATCTGACTATCTCCAAATTCTTGTCATAAGTAGCACTATCCAAAAGTGCTGATCCCTACTTCTAGTTGTATTCCAAGTGTTTTGGATGATGCTTCAATGAATAGTGGTGACTCATTTCACAGAGTCATCAGTTGGACTTGCAATTTAGACTTCAGGAAAGCATCACTCAGATGCCAGAGCCACATGTTTATTTGATTTATTTATATTTCAGGGATAAGGCTTCTTTGGAACCCCTCTCACAGCCTGAGGGATTATCTTTTCTGGTTCCTCCCCTGGATCCTTGTGGCCCTTGTGGTCCTTTTGGCTAAGGGAAATGAGACACACCTTTTTGAGCTGTCAAATATTTATCAGCCTGGAGTAAGACTTCCTGATGTCTACAGCTAAGCATGAGAAATATGGAAATATGACCTTACAGATTTAAGCAGCTTTGGAAACTTTCCTTATAAAATATAGTGGAATACCTCTTTCGCAAATGGGAATGACCTTTCTTTTTTTAGCTTGTGACTGCATTTGGTGGGTGAACTTATAGTGTGTGCTCCTTTCTGTAAGGTATTGATGGCATTATTTTAATGATTTGGAAGTCAGTACGTGAGTGTACACCTGGGTGGAGGTGATAGTGATGCTGGAGGTCTAGATATTTTCTGTATGACTTCTTTTATAAGGCTAATGAAATGAGGCCCTCTCCAGTTTCTTCATCATTTTGTTTATGAATGCTGATGCAATGCATTTGGAAAACGGTTGTTCTGCATCACATTCAGACAACCTAACTATGAAGGGATGGGATCCCATATCCAGCATTACAAGCCATCTAGGTTTCCTTTCAAACTGCTGTTTGAATTTGAATTGAATTTGAACTGCTGAATTCCAACATTATATACATGGCAACTACTTATTAGCACCCACACATATACAGTTTTATATACATATACACACAACTTAGCTGTAGTGGCCTGAAAACAATTTTCAGTAGGAGTAATACTTCTAAAAAGAAGAGATATGGGGCAGGATATAGGATTCATTCCTAACTAAATATATTTTGGGATCACCTTAGAGTGAGAAGGATACTGGCATAGGCTTTGACCTTGACTGTGAGTGCCAACAGGCAGGCACATTTTTCTCTTGCCCACTGAGAAGTTGACTGAGATTTGTTAAAAGCTACACTTCTGATTATGAATACAAGAATTGTAGCCCTGGTAAGACAGTGAACTATGTCCTGTGACAGAGCTGTTCTCAGCATAGGGAAAAAAAGTGTAGATACTGTTTTTAGTTGGGGCAGGATTGATCACTGAGGGGCAGCAGACATTGTTTATTCACAGTGTTAATTTTGTTTGAAGTGTTCTTTTTCAGAGCTAAAAATTTACATGATACACTCTAAAAATGGCAGGTGGCTCTACATAATTTTGCAAATACAAAAAAATTATGTGACACAGTGCCCTTACTCATGAAGTGCTTCTTAAGACATGCAGTAAGATTACTGCTTAATAAGATTCCAGGTGACCTAGCAAGCTGTGTCTATTATACATATGTCTCATATCTGAACTGACTTCAATGCAGATGGAAATTTGGAAGCATGGAATTTCTTAGAATACTGTTTGGCAGTTCATATTATTATATTGATGTCATTCAGGGTGGACTTAAATACAGAGTATTAAAGTCTCTAAGGAATAAGAGTCTGGCATTTTCTAGCAAAGACAGTTCCAATCAAATCTTCATTAAGCATCTACAATTGATTTTAATGAGGCTTGTGGATAAGAAATTAAAAAATATTTAAGCAAATTTAGAAAATTGATAATTAATGGAAGCATTTATAAGATCAAACACAGTTTCAGTTCTTTAATTAATTATTTTTTTTAACTTCCATGAATATCAGGTAAAATTAATCTTGATTAGCTTGGGCTAGCTAAATGTTTGAATATTACTTTAAATGAATTTTACATAAAGAGAAAAAAGTACCTTCAGAGAACAATGTAGATAAGCCAAGATGAACTCTTGCAGTTATACTTTTTCTCAATTTCTTTTTGCAAGAAGTCTTGGAGAGTCTTTTGGACTAGACATCTGATCTTTAAGCTACTGAAAACAGGCAAAATACATTCCACCATAACAGGTTATAATGGGTCTACATAGTCCGAGTGGCAAAGCTTTTATGGGTTAGAAGATCATAGGATATATTTGTTTTGAACAGGGACATAAAAATGCATGTATTTGTATTTTGACTCTATTTTAATCTTGGGGAAATTATTTTTATGATACAGAGAGACTAGAAAATAATTGTAGTCCATTTTTCATTAATAAGAACAATTACATAACACATTTTTAGTTTTCAAGTTTTATGTGATAAATATATAATAGCAGAGAAGTTAAGATAGTATCTTCAGATTTTTTTTTTCAAAACCCCCCAAAACATTTTACATACTTGCTGAAAATGAAAGAATAAAGAATTTGTTTGTGTAAGATGTAGCTTTAATTAAGCTGTAGAAATAATAGCATTTCACAGAAAGTGATGAAGTTATCTTCTGGTAGAAGGGGTTCCAAAAACCTTCCAACTTTGCTTCTTTCAGCAATCCTGTTTTCTGATAAAATAAAGTAGAAGCATGTTAATCTGTGGCCTAGGCAAAACAAAACATGATACATTCTAAAACGTTCTCAACCAGATATTAACATTTGCTGAAGGTAAGACCTGAAAATTGTCATAAAGAAAAAGTGCTATTTAATTTGAATCAAACGAAACACGTTTTTTATGTCTTATTGATAGGTTGCAGTGGAGCCTGAAAATCTTCACATGCAATAAGCATTATTTCTCTGCTAACAACAGTAAATAGCAAGCAAAGATTAAATGCCTGGAAATATAAAGCAATGGAAATATTTACATTGTCTACATAGGCTTTGGAACAGACCTTAAAGCCATGAGTAGTGAAGAACACTCATTAGCTAGCAGATACACCCCTTGATACACAATAGGACCATGAAACACATGAAACTACTTTCCTAGAGTCTCAGTTTTGAGCTTGTATGAGAGCATGATGGCTTGCCATGGAAGTACCAGATACTGAGCTCCTTAGTGTTTTCTGGACTATCAGGTCTTGTCCCTCCAGCCTGTTACATTGCAGGAAGAAGCAAGTAAGACCACACTCTTGGCTCTGGGAAAGGAGCAAGAGCTGTTGACCTGAAAATCAGACATGAGGGATGCCTTGATCCCCAGGCCACAAACATAACAGAAAGGAAAAGGAAACAAGATGTCTTGTTCCTGTTTTGCTCTACAGGTGAAATTTGTCTTGCTTAGCATTAGCCTTCTATGAAATTGCAGCTTATCTGAACCAGTTGTTTCAACTCATTTGTAGTCGTTGGGGAAACAGGCACTTCTGGAGGCTGTTCGTCCATGCACAGAAAATTATTTAAAGCATATGGAATGAATCACACTGGGAAGGTGCCCCTCTCTCTCTGCTGATGATAAAGGGCCCCGAGTGCTAGCTTAGAGCAGGTGGTTCTTTTAGATAAGACATATTCTGCTATTGTGTATATGGAGAAGAGACTGAATGTAAAGGGTTTCACCTTCAAATATCTATCAAGGTTGAAGGGAGCAAAGGGACTGAAGGCTTCTCATGTCTGTCAAACATATAAGACTTTTTTCTTTTCCACTTTTTTTTTTCCTCTTTCCAGGGAACGGATAGCAGCTTTAAAGGTAAAAGAGTGCTTAACTGTGCCAGCTAGTGGAGAACCACCTCTGAGCAGCAACCACCAGAGGAAATGCCAGCCTCCTCTACAGGTATGCCCTTGTCATGGTGAGCAGACATGAATTGTCCTCTGGTCTGTGGTGGAGCTGTTCATCTTCCTCCCATAAATGGGAGACAAAGACAGCCTGCGCCCCTGTCCTGTTTCTTCAGAAGTATATTATGGCTTCTCCTCATTGGAAAATTTTATGGAAGCAATGATTGACTCTGGTATTGTCCAAAAAAAAGTCATTCCTCTAGAGCTTGCCAGTTTTGTTGGTGTTTTCTGTTGCAACTGATGCAGTTAATGAACTTGAATTTCTGTTGATGTAATGAAGGAGAATTTCCCAGGGGTTTTGCCCTACTTTTGCTCTGATAGCTTACACTTTTCGGCAGTAGTATTGGGAGACTGTTGATCAATATTTCACTGTTACAGAAAGTGAAGATAGGATTAAAAAAAAATCATGTTTCATGGATCTAATTCTTGACAGGAAGTATTTTGATGTGAGTTTATAACCATAAAATAGTAGCATTAGTATTAATTTGTAGTTTATTCTGTTACTGATATTAGGAGCTATTTAAGTGTTGGTATTTTTCTGCTTTGAATTGAACTCTTTCTTCCTTCTTTCTCCCTTGATATTCAATTCCTGTTGAAGGGATTGGCTGTCTTTCAGTAGTGAGAGTTGATATCTTGATACCCCTAAGTAATGGCAACTGATTTCACAAGGAATGGACAAGACCTTCATTTGACAGTTTCTCCCTTGACCCCTCTGTCTCCTTTTTGCCTGCTCTACTTCTTGCAGAGACTGTAGGGAATGGTGCTCTTGCTGGGAAACTTACACTCCTGTAAAGAGTGATTGCACTACCAGTTATGCCTCAGGTGGATAACTTTCTGTCAGTTTGATCAGTCACTAAATGCTCCTTTAAATGGGAGCATTTAAAGAGCTTGAATTCATCTGGGCAAAATAATGGGCATGTAGGCTGATGAAAGAAGCAGACAATAAGGCACAAAGGGGGAGTGTGCACAACAGAAAGGTTAGCAGGCTCATGGTTGGATTAGAAGTTAATTCCCTTTCCCTTTGCCTTTCCCTTTCCTCTTCCCCTTTCCATTTCCTCTTCATCTTCCTCTGTTTTTCTTTTTATTTTTTTCTCTTTTTATTTTTTTTCTTTTTTTCTTCTTCTTCTTCTTTTTCTTTTTCTTTTTCTTTCTTTCTTTTTCTTTTTTCTTTTTCTTTTTTCTTTTCCTTTTTCTTTTCATTTCTTTTTTCTTTTTCTTCTTTTCCCTTTTCTTTTTCTTTCTTTTTCTTCTTCTTCTTTTGCTTTTTCTTTTTCTTTCTCTTTCTTTTTGTTTTTGGTTTTGCTTTTGTTTTTCTTTTTCTTCTTCTTTTTCTTCTTCCTCTTCTTTTTTTTTTCTTTTTCTTTTTCTCTTTCTTTTTCTTTTTCTTTTTCTTTTTCTTTTTCTTTTTCTTTTTCTTTTTCTTTTTCTTT
>JANHGB010001079.1:0-22421 GCA_026283785.1 Coracopsis vasa | reverse complement strand
TTCTCTTTCTTTGTCTTTTTCTTTTTCTTTTTCTTGTTCTTTTTCTTTTTCTTTTTCTTTTTCTTTTTTTCTTTTTCTTTTTCTTTTTTTTCCTTTTTCTTTTTTTTCTTTTTTCTTTTTTTTCTTTTTTCTTTTTTTTTCTTTTTCTTGTTTTCCTTTTCCTTTTTCTTTTTCTTTTGCCTTTTAGCAAAACACAATGTGCCATGACAGCAATGGGAAGTTTCAAAAGTAACCCGATACATCTCTATAGCTTTTGTCCTGAAATTAGAACAGACAATATTGATGGAATCACTTCTTCTCAGATTAGCCCAGGCTTCTATCTCAGGGCTGAATTAAGCATTAGATAGACTGCAATAAACTATAGAAGCATAAATCATAGATTGGTTTGGGTTGGAAGGGAGTCTTAAAGATTATAGTCCAATCTCCCTGCCATGGGCAGGGATGTCTTTCACTTGATCAGGTTGCTCAAAGCCCCATCCAACCTGACCTTGGTCCCTTCCAGTGATGGGACATTCACAACTTCTCTGGGAAGGCTTTCAGTCCTGTAAGTTGAGAAAAGATGCCAAGAGGGCTGCATGGATCAAGAAGGAGGGATTCTTCAACTGGATATTTCCCTGTTTGTTTAATATTTAAAAGAAAAAGTTTCACCTGCCCATTTGGCCTAAACTTCTGTGTTCTTCACCTTCTGGTCTGTGGCACAGAAAGCTTTCCAAAACGTGTCAATTTCAAGGAAAGGTCACTGTAGGAGATTTTTAATTCAAGTCTTCATTCAGAGTACACTAAAAGAAGGTGAATATGTTTGTTATGAACAAGCACAGTGAAAAAGAAGTGTGCCCAGTCCAACAGCACTGAGGTCTCCAGAAAATTCTGAAATATCATACTGTATAATAAGTTCCAAAACACTTTGTTTTTTTCCAACTGAAGGCTCCAGTAAAATGTAAAGTAGCATGAGGGTTAGACAGATTTTATGGCAGAAAATGATTGAAAAGATCTACTGGCAAGATCAGACTGTTTTTTGTTTGGGTTTTTTTTTTTTTTTTAATTTGTATATGTCTGCTTAGACTGGACTAAATGTTTCATTTCTGCTAGATCTACAAGTCACTATGTGGTTAGTGTAGGGAGTCATCTCTACAAGAAAGTCAGGATGATTTTGAACCACTCGCAGCTCTTCCTGGAGGAGAAAGGTAGAAGACTAACAATATAATATTATCTTGTAGTTTCCAAGAGGTCATATGATTAATTTTGAACTGTGAGCTCCTAGTCTGAGTGAAAATTCAGAATAATGATGTTAGGAAAGAAAAACTGAACTTTAATGTGAAGAGAAACACGCCTTCCTACTGATCTCCCATTCTCACTGCCATCTGCAAGATGGGATTTTATGAGGTATCAAATTAGGAAAAAAAAATAAGATGCTTAAGAAATGTATCTGACACAAACACAGTCTTCCAGAAAGGAAGGACAAGCTTGAATGCTGACATTTAAACAAAAGCAGTTTGGAGGAAATATATTCATCACTCTGCTTGATTTAAAAATGAATATTTTAATGTTTTCAGTGCTACTGTTCTCAGAAAAAAAGGGGAGGCTTATCAGATTATGCCTCTGTCATCAAAAAAATAAAGTAAAAATCAGACTTGGCTTGAACAACGGTGCCATGTTTTTCAGCCTAGAAATGATACGTTAGCTGTCTTTTCAGAAGGTGGTAATACCAGGAAAGCAAAATCTGACTCACAAGTTTGTCTCCCGTGTAAGCAACTCTGAGTGCAGTTTCCATCAAGGATAACCTTTATGCATTCCTATATAGCTTAAGTAATAAAGCAATATCGTTTGGCTCACCTGTGAAAGTTCCTAACTTCATAAATATCTGTCCATAAATTTGCAGGCATTCCTGGGGATACACTTGACTCTTGACTGAACTCTGGATTGTGCTTTATGGAGGTGTAAAACTGCAAAGAAACAGAAACTCTCCACTGCTTTTATAAGCTACAGGGGAGCTATATGCTTTCCTGTCTTCCTTTACCCTAAAATTATGGCATACAACACGGTGAGAATGAGTTTACAGGAAGCTGCATGACAGGTCTCCAAATGTATTCTGAGAGGGGATTATATCGTGCTATCTTCAGGAGGTTGAGTACACTGTGGTGTTTCTAGAAATCCCAGGAAACTGGTTAGCCCTACACCCAGGATTGAAATATGAACTCAAGTGCCAAATAGACAAGGCTGTCCCCAATGTAGGGGGTCTATGTTTTGGCTGCAGGTGACTTTTAATGTGGGCTGAGATTATAATGTATGTGGTGACAAAACCTAGTTTGGGAACAAGAGAGAATTGCTACCTCAGCTGTCCTGTATCCATGAAGGTTAGAGAAAGCTTTCTCAGGTGAAATACAGATACATTAAGGAGGAACAGAGAAAGTAGATTAATGATTAAGTGATATTTTCAGATTAAGTAACTCCTCAGGTTTAAATAATTAATTTCACACCGTAAAGTATTCACGTTCCTGTTGGAGTTACATAAATCACAAATATTCCTTGGATTAGAGACATAATTTAGAGGATCTATGACTTAAAAGTAATCTTCCCAGATGTCTGGTGATTGATCTGGTCACTGAGATCTTTCCTATTTTGAAGTTGTGCTCTAAATGTATAATCAGTACATTTTAAAGGTCTTGGTTGTTCTGTAATATGGAATGAAGCTATGCAGTCAAACCCAAAACATTCCTGGCCAACATGACAAAGACCAAGGCATTTTCTTATTTTGGTGCAAGCGTTCCTTATTTACCCCCATGTAAACAGGACTAGGATCTATCCTCTAGAATGGACATCTCCTATGACCAGAAGACCTGATTACCCTGTTCCTGTGGGAAAAGCCAGTGGTGATCACACAAGCATGTAGAGATTGAGCTGGTCCAAATTCCTCTGCTTTACATTTCATGTAAAAAAAACCTTTGTAGAAACTATGCAATGTGGAAAATATGCATTATTTAAGTAGATCCTGACACGTGATTGATTATGGATATTAGCATATGTACA
This sequence comes from Coracopsis vasa, assembly GCA_026283785.1. NCBI lineage: Eukaryota > Metazoa > Chordata > Aves > Psittaciformes > Psittacidae > Coracopsis > Coracopsis vasa. The sequence continues at coordinate 19,394 of JANHGB010001079.1, read as the reverse complement.
TATTTACAAGGAAAATGGAGCTTGGCTCAAATGGTAATGTCTTATGTTTTATCTTGTAGGTATACTTTGATGCTTTTTTCTCAAGTATTTATAAACTCAGTGATGAATGAATATCAGTTCACCAGTTTGAGCATTAATCCCATCATGACACAGAGAAAGTGGTGATTCATTCTTTAAGCAAGAATTTTTCATGGGAATAGGATTAGACTGGGATTCTTCCAGCATTAAAATAGACATAGTTATTAGCATAGTTAATGTTTTCACAATCAATATATTCTTTCACAGACAGTCCTATCAGTAATGAATTGAAGAGAGAGAGGCTTTGCCAGAAGCTTTTTTTATAGGTTTCAAATTTGTTATAAAGTTACACTTAGGCTGATACATTTGAAGGTTTATGGTTTCGCTAATCTCTTCAGCCTTTTGTCAGGACTAACTAGCAGTTACTGGCTAATCGTTACCTGTACTATTCATCACTTATGACATATTGCAGACCAGACTGACAAAGATCAGGAGAGAAATGTCTGTTTAAAAAAATACTTTTGCTACATTTGTTACTGCAACTGTGTCAGGGAAATGCTCCAGATCTGATTTTCCTTCATCTTTCCAGCTGGTAAAGGTAGACTAATCTAATTGTTTTGTCTATTGGTGAATGGAGAAGGACAGGCCCCCTCAAGCGTAATTCATCCCAACTATTTTAGACAGCTGAAAGGAGGTGAGTCACTCCATTGACTACTAAGAAAGACTGAAAAATGAGGTTGGACAAGACATCTCAACTTTTGCTGAATTTATTCAGCAAAAATTCAACTCCATTTATGGAGTTGAATTCTACTTTAGAGAGGAAAGGCAATGCCTTTACTTAGTCTAGTATTTTGAAAGCCTTGGTCACAGGATGGAGTTGCCCAGGTACAGGGCAAAACCTGGGATTATCATATTCAGAGCTACTGCACAGTAACTTTCTCTAAAGTAAACCTCTTGGGAGTGTAACCAGAGGTAATATTTCTAGATTAGGTTTGACTTTCACTTATTGAAATGACTATTTCTGAAGGCGATGTTTCTGCAAGACTTTTTCACTACCTTGGGAGCAGAAGGATAGTCGTCTTCCCTTGCTAGTCATCTTGTGTGTTCCTGGTTATGGACAGTGCACAGGTGTATGCCTAGATGCATGGCAGCAAGCTATTTGTTGGTGCCATGGACTTTTACTTACCAACATTCACTTTTTTGACTTCAGTGTGACAGTTACTGTAATCACTAAAGGATGTTTAAATCTGTGATTTCTCTGTAATTGTTTATTTATCTATTTAGTTTTAGGGTTTGAGGACCCTAGATTTAAGCAAATACTGTGTCTGTGGAAAAAAAGTCCAACCTTTACTTGTCTTGCTAAGCAAACACTCGGAAACACTTTTCTGCAGACCCTGAAAACCAGAAGGCAGCTCAAAGTGGATATACCAGTTCACAGAAGGGTAAGAAACAAGACGCTGTTCTGTACTTCTTCAAAGATCTTCTTTCTTTTTTGTCTCTGTGACTTCCTAATAACAATTTGCTAGCAAAAGACCTATACAGATTGAGGGGTAGCTTTATGAGAAAAGAGATCCTCAACCTTTCTCCTCTCATGCTAGTACAAACAAAGCTGACACAAGCCTTCTTCATAGCTTGACTGAAAGGCTGATGGAAAGAGCATAGTCCTTCACCCACACTGTCCCATCATATATTTGGATTTTTAAGTTTAATATTGGGATTATCAAATTGTTTTCTGTGTTTTCTGCTTTCCAGCTATGGCTGGATAGTCAGAATGAGGCAATTTATTAGATTTTATACTTTTTTCTCTTTGCTTTCAAAGAGCATAGTCTTGAGCTATTTTGGGACAATGCTGCTTCCAAATCAATGTTCATCTGTTATTGTCTTCTATTTAAAATATAATTGAAACAACTACATGTCTGAGAAAAGGGTATTTCATATACTTAATCTCACCTTAGTAAATAGGTTAGGTTAGATCAGACATTTTCCTGAGAACTTGAAAAATTTTATTTTCAAGCTTTCAGGTATTACATGGTAATAATATTGTTTAACAAGAACTAAACCTCAGTTTAGTTTATCGTGCTTTTGAAGAAAATTAGTAAGGATGGTGGAATGATATGCCACTTCCCAAGTCTAGTCAGAATAAACTGTTAAGATTAAGTTATTAATGTGCTTTATAGCTCCTATACTGGCTGTTCTGTGAGGCAGTTCTAAAGGTACAACTCTGTAAAAAATAGCGAAAAATCAATTGCCTGTGACCTTGTGTGTTCAGTGCACTGAAAGTCATATGATTCAGAGCTGTTTCCTCTCAGCACTGGATTATGCTGCCTGTCTATTGTGTGATGAGACCTGTTGCTCTGCCAGAAGAAAATTCCTATGTCTAAAGGTAGTGCTGGAAGTAGAGGTCCAGCCCCAAGCCAGCTGTTCATGCAACAGCTTCTTAAAAAACTCCGTTGCTGCTTTCCTCAAGTGTTATGGTAAGTATAACACATGTTAAAAGGTAATTTAGAGGATTGTTTCAATCTTGAGTTAGTTAAGGCCCTTTTAGTGACACTGCTGATGCAGAAACTTTGTTGTAGATGTGTCATCTCTATGTTGACCATAAGTAGGCCTGCTATTCAGTTCCTTCACTGCCTCAATGACCTAAAAGCTTTAATAAAACTAAACCTTAGTCAGTCCTGAAGGTGTTGCGCTTATAAAAAGAAAATAGTTTTACGAACTCCAGTCTTCAGTAATAACCCCATCCAGTTGAAGAACCTGCCTGCCACTTAGTATTACTGTCAACTGCTTGGCCCAGTACTGCAGGAAAATGATTGCCTTCATAATACTGATTTTGCTGCTATAGCACATCGTGGGAGAAAGATATCTTATAAAAAAGCATGAAGTTTCAAGTAAGTTAGCCAACCACCATCAGAAAGCATGGAAAAATGCTGCTGTTTTGCTATATTAAAAAAACCCCAAGCAACTCACCATAGGATCATTAATTAAATAACACATAACAAAATTATGAGAAAATTATAAATTTATGAATTTTAACAGCAAAATCCATAGTGATAAATTAAAAAAACTGAAACACCACTAGACATGTATTCTTTGTATCTACTGTTGTGACAAATCTAAGCATTCAGACAGCGCATCCAGTCCTGAAAGTCACGTTGTCAGGAAATAAAACAAAAATGTGTCAGCTTTGTTCTTCCTAAAAAGATTACTTTTTCCTCAAATTTTCTTCTGCCCAAATTTTCGGTTATTTTATTTATTTCCATGTTATTTTATTTATTTCCATGTGAATAAAGTTTCTCCCAATTCTCCCTCTCTTCTTTACATGAATTCTACTATCTGTGCTTCTAATTATAACACAAATGTGAAAGTAATTTTCACCAGTAAAATTAATCAAGTATCATGATAATTCTTTGTTGTATTTTTTCCAGTGCACAATCCCTATGAAACAGAAAATACATCTAACGATCTTATCAGTAACAGTTACTAATATTAAAAAGTTGGGAATATTTAGAAAGGCATAGAATTTTTTTACAGGTGAGTACTTCTACTGAGTTGAGAGAAAATATGTCAATACAGAGAGAAAAGGTACTTGCATATGGCTACAAATCAGAATCTTGGGGAAAAGTTCAATTCCAGGAAACCTGTTTATAAATTAAAATTCTTTTTTCTTTCCTATGACAACTTTTTCTTGTGTACTCTATCACAATGACATGAAAAATGTTGCAGCAAATTAAAAAAAATCTTTTAATATAGCCTGGCACTTGAATTTGTACATACAAAGAGAAATGAAGCAAGATTAACCTATAATGACACAAGAATACTCAAGTGAAATGTCTAAGTCAAATTCAAAGACAGTTCAGACAATTAGCATTGAACTTAATGTGAGGATGGAAATGATACATTAAGAAAGAGCAATTAAAATGTTCTGCATGTCATTTCTCCTAAAAATATGGCACACCATGAGCAGAACTGTATAGTAGCTCCTTTTAATCACCTTTTTCTTCCCTCATAAATTTTTTGCTACAGCAAGTACTAAACTAAACTGCTGTTTCAGAGGCCAGTTAAGCTGAAAAAGAAATAAGCCAACTTTAATTACACTTAATACTTTTTTTTTTACTAGCCTCAGTTGCCTTTTTCATGTTGTATACCAGCTTGTCTATATCACACAGCCCATAATAATAGTTTTTAGTTTCAGTGCCATATTTGGTAATATTTTAAGGTTTTATAATCTACTTCTCCCCCACTCCAAAAGCATCTCTAATTATATCTGCCAATCCACACCCCATAATTGTAAGATTATCAAAATTCCTGAATGATGAAAAAAATTTTCGTGACAACATATTAACAGATGTAACAGAACAATGGCATGGGGAAAACAAATGCATTGGTAGAGCCATCAGCTATGCAGTTTGACATTTTATTTAAAATAAGAAATAATTTAATTGTTGGGTTTTGGTTTTAACTCAAATTAATTATAAGAATGAAAGTTTCAGGTTCAAAAATAGTTGAATTTGATGTAAGAGTTTAGTGGGCCTTGGATTTTTTGTCAGAGATAGCAGTAACCTGCAATTTAATTTACAGAGTAGTTACTCGAATAAGAACTAGCCACACCTAACCACGTTCTCTGCAGTGAGTCAGGCATTTGTAGCTTGCCCATGTGTCTGGAATTTGTTAGGTCCGCATGGGACAAATTCTTTTGTTACTGCCTGAAGCTAAGCAGTAGCAATAGGAATAATCAGTAGAATATTGCCATCTACAGTGACACAAAACTTACAGAATAATGAAATAGCTGAGGTTGGAAGACACATTTGGAGATTGTCTAGTCTGCTCAGAGCAGGTTGAGCTACAGCAGGTTGCTCACAGCTATGTCCACTTGGGTTCTGAATATCTCCGTGGATGGAGACACCACAGCGTTTGTGGTCAAGCTATTCCAGTGTTTGACAATACTTACACTGAAACTTTTCTTAAATGGAATTTCCTGTATTTCAGATTTTGCCTATTGCCTTTTGCCCTATCTCTGGACACCACTAACAAAGCATTTCAAGTTCTGGTGTCTGGTACCCATCAGGTATTTATAGCCTCAGGCACGTCCCTCTAAGCCTTCTCTTCTCCAGGCTAGACAGTCCCAACTCTCTCCACCTCTCTTCATACGAAATATGCTCCAAACCCTTAATCAGCTTTGTTGCCCTTCACTGGAGAAGTTCCAGTGAAGCCATGTCTTTTATTGGAGAACCGAAACATGTACTTAGCACCCCAGATGTGTTGTCTCACCAGTGTTGAGGAGAAGGTAAATCTCCTCAGCCTGCTGGCAACACTTGTTCTTTTACAGCCCAGGAGGGCTGTTTGCCGCCTTTGCAATGAGAATACGCTCATGGCTTATGATCAGCTTGTTTATCAGGACTGCCAAGACGCTTTCCACCTGGTCTGTCTCCAGCATATGCAAACACACAGGGTTGTTTCATCTCAGATGCAGAACTTTTCCTTCATTGAACTTCAGGAGGTTCCTGTCCAATCTTTTCTCCAGCCTGTTGAGGTCCCTCTGAATGGCAGCACAACCCTTTTGTATATCTGTCACTCCTTCAGGTTTGTATTATCTGCAAATTTGTTGAAAGTACACCCTGTCATCCAGGTCACTAATGAGAAAAAAATGACTAATCCATTATTAATCCTAGAGACACACCAGTTGTGGATGAAACAGAAGTAAAATAATGACTTCTGCTAAGAGAGGTGTTCCCAATAGAATCCCTGCTTTTGGAGTGATTTTAGCCAGATTTGAGTGTAAGACTGACCAATTTATAGGTCATAAATTAGGTGAGGAGATAGACTCCTGTGACTGGTCACCTTAAAATTGCCAAATTTCTGGATTAAACTTTCAGCAAGCAAAATACTGTTTCTAAGAAATTTTAAGTGCACTTCGCCTATGGAACTGAATGTGGTTTCTTGCTTGTGTCTGTTTTATTTTGTTTGGTTTTTGTTTTTTGGTTTTGGGGTTTTTTTTCCTTCATAAAGAGGCTATAATTTGCCTAATTTGCACCTTCTGAAGTGTTCATTTGAAGCGCAAGTTGAAGTGCTCATTTGGACCTTACCCTTGGATTTCTGAAATTATTTATCTGAAGGGTGGCATTTCTTTTGCAACATACAGAATAATTGAATGCTAGGGACATTTGTGACAGGTGTGAACTGTGACAGAAATATTTTGTCTGTGGTCTGTATGGATCATGTATTTTCCTTGTTGGGAATTCACCTATTAAAATAGATATGGTTTTCAAAACACTATTTAAATCTACTCTTCACCCATCAAAAATGTTAAAAACATTCTTTTTTAAAACACTTTTTAATGGCAAATAAAAGGCAGATTTACAGGGCAGTAAATTTTTTAAAAACTAAAGTGCAGTTAAAATAACCATTTAATTTGATAAATCACCAACATCATTTGCAAGTTTATTCTAATTAGATCTAGGTTTTTAAAACTGTCAAAAGAACAAATAACATGATAATACAGGGTAGCACTATGGTTCAGTTTCTAAGGAAAATGTATTCCGTTAAGATAAAAAAATGGGTACTAATTGGTTTGGGTTTTTTTTTGCAGTTAATCTAATTTGGTTTTGGTATGGATTTTTATATTATTTTCCCAGTTCCAATGTACTTCTGAGTTATACAGCCATCAGAATTTGTACTGTATTGTGCTCTATTGAAATCTAAAGTGAGAGAAAGAATTGCAATATCAGCTAATTTTTCAGGTATGCTTTTGACTGTTTTTACGCTACCAGCCAAATTTTCAGGTTATGACACTCATGTACTTGCAAACTTATCAGGCAAAGACTTAGGTTGTGGTAATTTTTGCACACAGAAATACGTATGAGTCTGCTTTTGTGAATGGAGCAGGGTGTGCATGGATCAGGGCGTCATCTTGAGACCTTAGAAATACTTCTGTATGCGCCAAATGTAAGTTGCACGTGTAGTATTGCTTTAATTTCTTCCATAATTTCTTAAATGATTAATCAAAATAAACCTCAATTTGGAGAGAAAAGAAACCCCAATAATTTATTCTTCCATAAAAACCAGAGATATGGAAGTCACATTCTTGTGTTGCTTTTCAGGTATATGAGTTTCTTATGGCTTTAATGTTACTTTTAGCATCTCCCAGGCCACACCAAAGATTGATATTTTTATGTGTTTTATTTTCTTTAGCTTACTACTGCTTTGATCATGCTGAAGTGATTTAAAGAGTGATTTAGTACTGTCATATGACAGTATTCACATGACACAGGTACATTTCAAATGTGAAGGAATGTCTTAGCTAACAAAATTGAAACAATGCTGTTATTAAACGAAGTCACAGATCTGGGAAATCCAGGCTCAGAAATCTAAGAAACAAAGAAGAGAACAAAAAAATGCTCAGGAAAGGACTGTACAGATATTTCAGCTTTAAAGTTGGTTTGATTGATTGATGGCTTGGCTTCACGAACGAACATTTTGGAAGGGTTTTAGCCATGCACACTGCAATTGCGAGCAAGACTAAAAGGGCAATGAGGGATAGGCAGGTCTGGGTGAAAGGGGGCTGCTTGGTCATACATGATGTTTTCGAACAAGAGTGACATCTCCTGGGACAATTTCGAGCAAACAAATGTCCTGAACAGCCTGCATGCAGGGTTGAGACTGCGGCTCCCAATGCACCTTTATCATCTGCCATTTCGTCCCTCACCTGTCGCTACGGGGCTGTGTGAGTGTGAGGAAACCCTTCAAGCTTGCGCAGAGGATTTTTTAGGTGAGGCACTGCGTGCATGGAACTGGCCCCACCCTTTACACCTGAGGTTTATCTGCCAGGGCCTAGGTAACTAGGACGGTGACAGCAAAGTCCTCAGGCCGTAGGTTTGGTTTGCGTAATGTTTATTGTGAGATTGTATCGGTTTAAAAAAAAAATACTCTTCTTCCAAAAACTTTGAAGCACAGCTTTTCAATGAACAAAATATTTTGAGAAAAATTAAAAAAACCCCAACCAAACAAAGAATTAAAATTTCTTTTTAAAGTATATGGCATATCATTTTCTTTCTTTTCCAAACCAAAATATGTTCTACCCCTTTTTTCAAATCTTGTTTCTATTTGGAAAATAAAAAAAGAGTCAAAATGCTTTTGTTCATATTTTACCATTTGTTATACATATGGCTCAGGGGGTCAAATGTTTCAGTAGCGTACTTTGCTGCTGCTGATGCTCCCACTGATTTCCATATATGAGCACTAATGTTTTCCTGATCCTACAATGACCTGCTTCTGGGAGTGAACCTCCCCATCTACACACTCCCAAATCCCAGTCTTTCAAAGAAGAATGACTGAGGGTTTTTTGCTGTTCAGTTCTTTAAACTGGCTCACTTATTTTGCCATTCAGTGTACCATTCTGCTTTTGGGAAACAAGAAAACAAAGATCATTTCTGGCTTTATGTGAGGGAGAGACAAGTTTTCCAGCAAATGAACAGCACACTGGAAAAACCCAGTATTAGTTTTCAATGCATAAGCAGCAAGCTGTTTCCAAAATTATAGTTTAAATTCACAGAATGTCTTTAAGTCTGTGAGTGGCTGCTTGCCTGCAGCCATGTTGAGGCAATACCAAATGCCAGAGTAGTTACATGCTTTGAAATAAAGTCAGTGTTCAACAGACTGCTTTTCTTTCTGTTCCATATTTACCTTCAGTATAAGTTAACAGAAAGAATGTCTGAAAGTAGTTTGGAACTTTGGCAATTTGAACACATCTGAAAAATTGCATTGATCATATGTAATGGATTTGCTTACTTGTACTTAACATCTGTAGAAATGTTAAGTACATTTTGAATAGCAGCACCTGGTTAGGTGGAAAACTTGAGAAGGATTGTTTTATTATGTGCAGAATATCTATAATTGAAGATATCATTTAATAGCATTGTTAAAAGTCCTTGATTCATGTCTCCTGCCAGACTGGCCTTGAAAGCCACTAAAGGATTTGCCTGATGTTTGTGGAAATGAGTGGGAATAATCTCGTTGATTTCTGAAGGTTTCACTGATTGACTTCACTAACATGCCATTCAGTACATGTTCACTTCTGTAAGGAACTTTTCTTGCCACATGTAACTTTTCTCTGTTGTTTCTGTACAACAGGCAAACAAGAAATGAGCATTAAAACAGGGTGGTGAGCTAAAACCAGAAATGAGTCATTCAGTGGCCTAGTATTCAGCTGTGGAGATGCATTGTGATTAAGCAGACTGGAATATTTTGAGTAAATGACTATGTATATGGAAAAGCAACACTGTGGGTCTTTTTTACCACTTCAGAAAGGTTTAAAAACAAGCTACAATGGGGTTTTGGCAGTTCAGTAGGATTTTGCCTTAAATTTTATTACCAGTTTCCTCTGTAGTGAACGGAGAGGCTGGAAATAGCCTTTCACGTTGCCAAAAATGATATGTGAATGTTTGTATGTAGATATAGTAGAGAGAAAAACATGTAAATTAAAGATTAATTCCTGATGAAAATCTAGCTGCATTTACCTGTGATCACTTGGCCTTTACTCAGTGAAGATTGCTAATGATTCCGCTAGTAATCACACTTCCACTGGCTCTGTGTCATAAAAGAGAGGAATTGCACAATACTGTACCGTGACTGATGCTTTAGTACAGGCTGTGCAAACCAGCTGAGATTTTCTGTTCTTGATCAGAGAGTCTTGGGAAGGACCTGACTAGAAATGGGAATGGAATTGCTCTGGAGAGGCTGAAGGGATCTGATGAAAGGCAGTTACTACAAAAAGTGTCCTTGGGAAACAGTCTGGCATAGGTATTTTATTAACTGGACAGCAGCTACTCTGTGCTTTATGGAAAATGTGGCAAAGAAAGGGAACAAAATAGATCACTGTAGTAAAAATAACAATTTCATTAACACCATAAAATAACTGAAAACAAAAATAATGTTGGCTTGCCTAAAATTCCGCTGACAAAAAGGCTTTTTCCCTATGGATGCTGGAAGGGGTTTTGGCAATGTTCAGCACATTAGAACATCCATCAAGGGAAGTGTTATGTTAATTGCTTTCCTGGTTTTAAAAGGGGAATTGCTTAAAAATCTCTTATTTTCGATCAATCTCTGGAGTGTAAATTATGTAGACCTAAATCTAATTTTTTCCACTTTTGAAGCACACTTCAAAGGACTTGTTGTGTGGAGTTAATCCAAATGCTGCAGATTTTGGGAAACATAATGGTCAATTTTATTTTGCATAATTATTCTGCTGGAAAATAGCTGGTTTTGTTTGGAATCCACTGAAATAAAAACCTCTTTGCTAGAAGTGAAAAGGACTAGGCCTGCTTCTCAGTTATTTGTTCTACAGAAATGAGATTTCTTCTCAAGTGTGATTTATTGGCAGTCTTTGACGTTACGATTCATTAAGCATCTCATCCAGACACTCTTGAAAGAAAAGCTCAGTAGACCTTCAGTTAATATTAGGATGTTGGCAGAGGAGCTGTGAAACCACTGTGATTAAAAATTTTCTCTGCGCATAAACCACCAGACATAATTAGAATGCTGAGGTTACTAAGTAACATTTGTTTCCTGTGCAAATTGATCTGTAATGTTTCTATAAAATGACATAGCACAAAAGTTCAGCCTTACTTGTCTGAATTACATTTTTATACTTAAGTTAATTCATATTAAACCAGAAAGAGTCCCACTTTTTTTTCTTTTTTTTTTCTTAATTCCAAAATGGCTAATTTTGTTTTGTAAACTGCATGTTTTCAGTCACAAAGTGAGAGATCCAGAACTTGAGAGATGGTGCCTGGTCACTACAACTGCTTTCTGTGTACCTAAAGATACAAAACAACAAATAACAAATAATAAAAAGTGATTGTCTTCTGTGTTAGGGTCAGTTCCATAGGGAAATAAGGGAAAACTTCTACTCTGAAAGACTCTATCAGTCAGATATACTTCTCCCTCCTCTTCCCCACATGCTTGAATAACAGGATGTGACAGAATCTAGAAATCACCTGTTTACATGTTTTCCCACACCTGCATTTCAAACTCAAATCTGGTGCAGGAACACAATGTAGATTAGGAAAATCTGTCTACCAGTAAATAAAACAGAGTAAAGCCCAAAAGAATTCTGTAAACCAGATGACTGTTATAAGAACTGGAAGCATAAGAACTAAGAAAATATTTTGGGCGTTTTTGCATTCAAGTACGAAGACTGGGCTAAAGTGCAGCCTTGTCTTCTTGCCTTGAAAAGATTGAGAATATTTTCTTATGAGGTGGCCTTATTTGAAGTATGCAAAGAGATTTGAGGTAACTGCAAGAATCAAATTTTTGTTTCTTTTCCAGTAAATGAGAGGGGTGAGTTGCAGGGACTTGAGGTTCCTTACATGGAACTTAGCAGCCTGTGCTTATATGACATGAAAACACCTGAAGTGCCATCCCACTAAGTTAACTGCTGCATTTTAGGGGAAGCGAAAAGAAACCAAAACAAACAAACAATTGGTTACTTTATTCACCTCAGCTTCAGGTTTTGAAGGCTGTGCTGGTTTTGGCTGGGAAAAGGTTAATTATCTTCATAGTGGCTGGTATGGGGTGACGTTTTGGATTTGTGCTGTAAACAGTGTTGATAATACAGTGATGATTTAGTTACTACTGTTTACTGTTTGCACAGAGCCAAGGCCTTTTCTCATCCCACCCCACCATTGAGCAGGCTGGGGGCACACAAAAAGTTGGGAGGGGACACAGTCGGGACAGCTGACCCCAAATGACCAAAAGAATCATATCTCAGATCATATGGTTTCATGCTCAGCATATAAAAGCTGGATGAAGAAGAAGGAATGGAGGGTAAATGGGACATGTTCTGAGTGATGGCATTTGTCTTCCCAAGTAACCATTACATGTGATGCAACCCTGCTTTTCTGAACATGGCTGAACACCTGCTGACTGATAAGAAGTGGTGAATGAATTCCTTGTTTTGTTTTCCTAGCTCACGTGCCTTATGCCTAACCTGTTAAACTGACTCTATCTAAACTCACTAGTTTTCTTGCTTTTATTCTTCCTATTCTCTCCCCTATTCCACCGTAGAGGGAGTGAACGAGTGGCTGTGTGAGGCTTAGCTGGCAGCTGGGATTAAGCCATGAAAAGGTTCACTCAGGTCATGGGCACTGTGTGTGACCGAAGTTATAATGAACCACAGTTTTGCTTTCCTAATCTCACTAGGAAACTGTCTTCCAAAAACTTTCACAGTTGTCCTTCCAACGCAGCTCATGCATTATAGCTCTACATATGGTTTTCATGTAGCTGTCTTTCTTGTTGCCATTTATATGTTTTTGTATATCATGTTCTTATCTGTGCTTGTATAGATCTATAATGAATTTCTCCCTTCCTCCATGACACACAGTCCCAACAGATGTTTGAAGTGGATAAATAATATTAGCATTTGCCTTTAGAAAAATATAAAGTTCCTTTACTAGATTAGACATGGCCATTGTTTAAAAGGGATATTATTTGCATTCCTTCCCAGTCTCGTGGATTCTGATTTATTTTCTGGTTTACTGGAATGTAGCCTTGGATGCAATAGTAGAAAGGGAGACGTGGACATAAACTATAGTAGTACATGAAAACCCAATCCTTATGGCTATTCTTAAAAGGATACACAGCTGATTTGTCTCCAGTTAATGCAATTTTCCACTGAAAACTTGAATTATATATAAACATGATGCTTCATAATCACAGAAGACTGGATTTTTCTGAATTGTTCAAGTATCTCAGCTATACCTTCCACTGAAAATAAAATAAACCCCCTAAGCCTGTTAATGTAAGTTAAACAACATTTATCAGCCATTTTTTATTTATGTTGACGTTTGTTTCATTTTTTTCCTCATTCGTTTCCTACTATTTTAAGGTGAAGATTAGCTGTCTTTAACTCAGCAGCTGATAAGGATGATTATGTTGAAGGTGTGTAGAGATAGGAGCACTTGTTTTCTGAAAGACACACAGTAGTTAGGTAAACAGATAACAGGCCTGAGAGCAAAGATGGAAAATTGCTGCTGAGAAAGCCTGTATCAAGTGGCAATTGTATACTTCATCTCGTATCAATTCCTTTATGCTTCATTTGTGATTTTCAGTAATCAATTTCTTTGTGATATGAATCCTGTTACTACAGAAATCATTGAGAAATCAGGTAGAGAGGCAGTTTCTGTCATTAGACATACTGATATACCTGGGGGAGGTGGAAAAATCCAATCTTTCCATTAGAAAAATCCTTTCTGGTGCCAGGTGTAGAACTGTAAAATAATCTCTGTTGGGAAGGTCTGCCACAGATCATCTGATCCAATCCCTTGCTTGGAACAGGGGTTGGTGTTCTGGATGTTTGTGGCAATGTGCTGTCCTTTCTAAGTCAGTGGATGCTCTTCATCAGTCTCTGAAGATGCATGCTCACTGGAACTGCTTACTATATACAGAAAAGACTGTCTATATGAGCTGCTCTGATGGTGTGAAAGGTGTCAGATTTACAAGGCACAAATGGCAAATAAGACATTTTGATAGAAAAAAATCTGCAGATTCAACTTATTCTTTTCTTTTTGATATCTTCATGCAGAATAGCAAGAAATAAATCAAATTTAGATTAGTGCAGAAGAACCAGCATATTTGTTTGCTTTTCTTTTGGCCAGGAAGTTGGTTTAAGTCATCTTTTCCCCTTCTTTTTCTGTTATAAAAGTTCTACATGTATAGAATCCTCCAAATCTGTTATTGACATTCATGATACTCACATATGGCAGTCATTAACTACTGCAAAAATGTACCACAGTTGAGTTAATTGTTTTCCTAGAATGTTATTCAAGGAATACAGGTACAAGCACAGATTGTTAGAGATACAGTCTACAGTTGGTATCATCTTCTAATGAGGAACATACATACTTAATTTTGGAAAGAGCATTTGATACTTGTTATAGCTATGTAAAAGACATCTGATTTTTTATTAGAGGAAAATGTAAAGGCATACTCAACATTTTGCAAACAGACAGATAAAGCTGTAGTCTTGTAAATTAAAATAGAAATTCTTTTCTCAAGCCCAGAAAACTTCAAGGTTCAGACCTGGAGGGATCTTTGCACTCTAATCCTGATTTAGAAACTAGTTCAGAAGGTAAGGTATTTCATCAAGAAAAGTTCTTCCTTTGTGTCTTTTTGACATCAGCCATAACCTAATACAGATAAAAATGTGGGTTTACAGGTCATCTGTCTCGCTTGCGACCCATGAGATTCTACTGTGTCATCAGCAAGTTCAGACTTCTTGTTCCACCTTTATGGGTCAAATTCACTTATTTTTTACACAGTTTTAGAACCAGGCCAGTTTTCATAACTTCTACTTTTTTTCCATTCCAATGACATCACCCTTCCTCAGCAAGAAGCTCAGGACTGCCTGTCCCAGTCTCCTACTTGCCTGTGTACCTCCTTTTCCCCCTGCACCTGATTCAACCCTGGAAAAGAGGAACACCCTTCAACTGATACCGTGAGACCTTGGCTAGACTTTATCTCCTCTCTAAGCAAATATCTTCTTCCATGGAAATCAGAACTGCAAAAATGGAAATTAACATCTTAAAAAACTCTCCAAGGCTAATGAGAACTGTCAACATGATCAGCCCCTTTGGTGAATAATAGTGTGGTTTTGTGAGTAGAGGTTAATGGAGACAGAGCAGCAGAATCCAGCCTCATGGTTTTGGCCAGTGGGATTTGGATAAATGTGAAACCAAATGATGTCTGTAGTTAGATGGTGTCTCCTTATCAAGAATTTCCTTGGTCAAATTTTGCAAAAGTTGGTGATATAAGGTTCATATTACTAAAGTGATGTAAGCAGACCATTAAACTGAAATTCAATTTACCTGCATAAACCAATTAACTGTCCAGTATAGCCTTGCAGTGTGGGCTCTCTGTGTAGTTATCAGAGAGCGAGAGGTATCTCCAGGGTCACATCCCTCATTTGATCAGAGGTATCACAGTTTTCTTTCCATTTGCCCTTCCTTGCCCTAAAGGAAGTGTTCATACTCACTTGAAGATAATTGAGCTGCTCTCATAGTGAAGTTTAGTGAAAAAGCGTTTCTAGATCTTCAGCTTCACTGAATGTCATTGTCATTCTCTTAGCAGGACAATTTAAGTATGATCATTGAACACTATTTATTAATGTTAGATTTTCAAAATGCTACCTTTCATACTTTTTTCCACAGAAAACCAATTTTTTTTTTTTTTATTTTCAATTAGCTCTAATAATGTGTGGACAAATACAGAAAATACTAGAAAATACGTAATTTGACCTTTCAGTTACCTTCACTATTATGCCAAAAATGCTGCATAAAGCTATGTACATCTGTATCTA
Source organism: Coracopsis vasa (assembly GCA_026283785.1). Classification (NCBI taxonomy): domain Eukaryota; kingdom Metazoa; phylum Chordata; class Aves; order Psittaciformes; family Psittacidae; genus Coracopsis; species Coracopsis vasa. The sequence continues at coordinate 4,027 of JANHGB010001079.1, read as the reverse complement.
TCCTTAATCATTTTTTAACAAAATTAATTTTTTAGGATAACCTAAGTGAAAACAAATGTTAATAATGTCACTGATAGTTCCTGGAAATTTGAAGAATTTTTTTGTTCCCTTCAGGGCTGGTAATACAGTTCTATGAGTTTATAAGATGCTTTGTTGGACTAGTTTACATTTTGAAACTCCCACTTTGCTGCCAAAAGTTATAAAAATAGTTCCCAGCGTAATGTCAATGATTTCATTCATAGCAGCAATGCAAGAGAACACCCACCACTCAGGAGGGCCACTGCATGCAAAATGAGGTCTGTGTAGAAAGTACACAGATTGACACAGGAGTTGTGTGCTTAGGGAGAGACATGTACTGGGCTGAGGAAAAGCTGCTCCACCCTGAATGTCAGCCCTGGTGAACATTTTATTCAGACCTGCTGTTAGAAAAAAAAGCAGTTAACTAGCCTGCTGTGCCTGTGGTTCTTGGGCAAAGAATCTGCGCTCCATGTACAGCTAAGGAACAGTGTGCTCACGAATCATTCTTACATTCACTGGTAGCTGGTAGGGCATGAGGTAGTGTAGAATACATGTATCTTTTTTAAGGGCTTTTTTTTTTTTTGGTTATTCTTACTGTGCAGTGCATGAATTAGCAGATTGATCCATATATTAGAAAACATACAACCCTATGTGGAAAGCTGAATGACCTAAACGGAATTTCTTCAAGCTTGTAAAAGCCTCTGAAGTTTAGGCAATAAACAGGAAAAGCTGAATTCACCTTGAGTTCGGTACAGATTGTGGTTTCACTAGTATATCGCTATTGATCATGTCATGAAACATGTTTATCCACAGACTTTTCTGTGTCTCTTCAGTTACTTTGTCTATTTACTTGAAGAGTCACTAAAGTTATGACAAGAAAAATACTAAAGTAGTAGAAATCCCAAATCAGCAACTTTCTAGCTTCATTTGACAAGCTGTTGCATGTCACCTTATCTTTTCACTGAATGTGTGTGCTTTAAGTTAACTAGAACAAAAATCATTACTGCTCCTCTGGCTCAGCCAGGAAGCAGACATCTGTCCAGCTTTCCTGAGGGTATTGCTGTTTATCTTAGAGTTTCATAAATGTGTCCTAAAAAATCCTTCCTTTATAGCACTCCTCAACACATGCCTGTCCTAACTGGTTTATGTTTCAATTTCAGTGTTCATCTAAAAGCCAGCTTAATGCTGGCACAAAAGTGCAACCATGGGTTTTTCACTGTTCATGCAAAATAGAGTTTATTTCCTCTAAAAAGTTGCACATGTAAACATGGAAAAGGGCTCACAACTCTGGTAATTCACAGGCAGCAGGAACACATCCAAGACTGTGAAGGAAGCAGGACAATGTGTGTCCTTGAAAGGTGTTTGCTCTAGATCTTTAATGTGACAGCCGTTTCTAGAGTGAAGCTATGTGCTGTTTTCAAGGCCGTAACATCCATCCTCACAGGGAGCACAGACACAGTCATGGAGCAATATGGCATGCTAGAAAAGGAATTTTGCAACAGATCAGCTTATATTTTATATTTTATCTATAAATATTTTATAAAATATTTTATATTTTATCTATATTTTATATTTTTGCTTCCCAGCACATTCAAACTTTAATTTATTTTTCCACAAGCACTCAGAGATTTGTCAGTCATACATAGGACAATAAATCTTTGACTCTTTAATGTCATGTCCTGTCCTCGCCTACACACTTGTCTCCTCTGAGGCCTCAGTGAGCTCATGAAGGGATTTAATTGCATATGCTGCAGGTTTTACCAGCATAGATTATGAAAACAGATACCGTAGAAACACATAGCACAGGACATATTTTCTAAATAAACAAGGCCTCTGCTTACTTTACACTTTCTGCCTTGGATAGTGGGTCTGATACAAGTTAACCCACACATTTTAGAGTGAAGCATTTTGATGAAGCATGAAGGAAACAGGTATTAGCTGTAATACTGTTTCTCACGCTATGGACTTACTGAGTAGGGCAACTGAAACCGAAGGAAAAGAAATATCCAAAAATAATATGTGATTGACATTAGTTATATTCAAGAGCATTTTCATATTTTGCAAGTTATTTTACAGATTGCAGCAGCCACATTCTCGAGTGCTGGATCAGGAGTAGGAAGACATCACTCATGTAGCAAACACACAGATGAAGTTTTGATGAATCACAGAATGGTTAAGGTTGGAAGGCACCATCAGAGCTCATCTAGTCCAACCTCCCTGCTCAAGCAGGATCACCCACAGCACATTACTCAGGACTGTGTCCAGACAGCTCTTGAGTATCTCCAGGGAAGGAGACTCCACAACCTTTCTGGGCAATCTACCCCAATGCTCAGGCACCGTCACAGTAAAGAAGCTCTTCCTCATGTTCCAGTGGAACTTCCTGTCCTTCAGTTTGTGCCTGTTGCCCCTCGTCCTGTTGCCTGGCATCACTGAGAAGAGTCTGGCCCCATCTTCTTGACACCCTCCCTTCAGATACTTATTAAACATTGATCAGATCCCCCCTGAGCCTTCGCTTCTCCAGACTGAACAGGCCCAGCTCTCTCAGCCTTTTGTTACATGAGGACCTTTAATATTTCTAGTAGCCCTTTGGTGGACTTGCTCTAGGAGCCGCATGTCTCTCTTATACTAGGAAGCCTAGAACTGGACAAAGTGCTCCAAGTAAGGCCTCACCAGGGCAGAGCAGAGAGGGAAGATCACCTCCCTCAACCTTCTGACAATGAGCTCCCCACTGCAGCCCAGGACACCACTAGCCTTCTTGGCTACAACGGCACATTGCTGGCTCATGGACAACTTGCGGTCCATCAAGACAAGCCAAACAGATTTGTTGCACCCTTCTGGTTATGAAGAACAGATTTTTGTCTCAGTAGTAACAGGAAAGCTGTACTTTATTAATTAATGGACTTGGGCTGTGGAGTCTCCCTCCTCCACTTGCTTGTTTACTTGATGGCTTTGAAGTATTTGGAAAATGCCTGAAACACTGCCCTACCTCTGCGTGATTTAAAGAGTCCGTCTGGCTTAGCCTGTATATCCTGGATACTGATTAATGTCTAAGAAATCATTGCTGAAGATAAGCATTAAACTTGTATATGTTAAAGTATAGAAGAATAGCCCTTTTGTTCTCATTTATTAGCAAAATACCTACAAGAGCCAGAGTGAAAAGAGGCAGCTGTGAGGATCCCCAGTAGATTAACCCAGCAGAAGGACTTGCTTAAAAGCTACTCATGGAATTTCATAAGGTATTCACAGAGCTTTGTGTGCTCTATTTTCTATATGTAACTGTTGTTTTGTTTTATTTTTTAGTTTATCTTACAGAGGCTATGTTTCCATATGAATGTCTTCAGTGACCATGCTTAATTAACCAATTTCTTCCCTTTCTACCCCACACGCTGCACAACTTTAGAATAAATGTTTGCAGAGCCATTTTCTAAAGTGGATTGGGAAGATAATCCAGCTGAAGACAAAACATTTTTTCTTCCCAGCTAGTTACATTCCTTATTGCAGTTCCTTAACTTAATTCCTTATTACAGTTCCTTAACCAGCACTGCTTATATAGCACTGAGAGATGTGCAAAGGCAAAAACGTGCTATGCAGGCAAAAATAGCTCAAGCCATCCTAGACTCCTAGAATCATAGAATAGTTAGAGTTGGAAAGGACCTTAAGATCATCTAGTTCCAACCCCCCTGCCATGGGCACACCTCACACTAAACCATGTCACTCAAGGCTCTGTCCAAGTTCGCCTTGAACATCGCCAGGGATGGAGCATTCACAACTTCCTTAGGCAACCCATTCCAGTGCCTCATCACCCTCACAGTAAAGAACTTCTTCCTTATATCCAATCTAAACTTACCCTGTTTAAGTTTGAACCCATTACACCTTGTTCTATCACTACAGTCCCTAATGAATAGTCCATCCCCAGCACCCTTATAGGCCCTCTTCAGATACTGGAAGGCTGCTCTGAGGTCTCCATGCAGCCTTCTCTTCTCCAGGCTGAACAGCCCCAACTTTCTCA
>JANHGB010001070.1:5915-24956 GCA_026283785.1 Coracopsis vasa | reverse complement strand
GCAGTGTTCAAGGCCAGGCTGGACAGAGCCTTGGGTGACACGGTCTAGTGTGAGGCATCCCTGCTTGTGACAAGGGGTTGGAACTGGATGATCTTAAGGTCCTTTCCAACTCAAACCATTCTGTGATTTCCTGTGTGCTTGGTTTCCCCTCAGCTTGCTTCCAATAAGACAGTTGTGCTACAAGATGAAAGGGCAAAGATTCTCTGTGCCTTGCTCCCTGGGTTTTTTTCCTTCTTTTTTTTCTTGCTTTCCCTTGTTTTTTCTGTGCCATTCTGGAGAGCCATTGGCTGCTGCCTCAGATATCCTGAGAGATGCGGCAATTAATTTTCTTTTAATCAAGGTCGGATGAAGTAAATTGGTGCGGCTCTGCAGCCCCTCATTTTCTGTTTTTGCAGTGATGCAAAACAAATATGATCAAATTATGCTCCTTCTCACCTTATTGAATTAGGAAGCGTGACTGATCCAGGAGAGCTGAGATGTTATATACTGTACCAATCCTCACCATCCCCCCTTCCCTCACAAAGCCATTGGGAATCTTTCTGCAGGGTTTTTATTTCAAGTTCGGAGGGAAGTGTGGGAGTGGGTGTGGGTGCTGGGGAGAGAGGCCTATTTATTTTTCTTAGTCAGTGGGGTGAAGCTGTATATTTCACCTTACAGTGATGTGTGAGTAATCACAATAATCAGGTCCATCTGGGCTCGGGAATAACATCTGACAAGAGGACAAAGAAGTTAAAGAGCAGGCCTGCAAAGAGAAGGGCCTTTCGTTTGTTCCAACAGCAGGTCGTACCTGCAGGTTCCTCTGCCTGCTCTGTGCATCGCTGTGTGGTTGGTGGCACTCACCTGGGAGGGGAGAGTCATGGGGGGCTCCTTCCAGCTCTGCCCCTCGCTGCTCCTGCAGCCTTGGGCATTCCACCTTGTGCCTCCTGCCCCTGCTGCCCTGCCTCTGCAATCTGGGTAATGAAGTTTGCCGTGAGATTCGCAAATGAAAAGCATTACATGAGAGCTAAGCATTATTTGCACTTTGTTAGCTCTTAAGGACTATTTTGTGTTAATTTCATTGCAGCATGCCAGAGGAAAGAGGGAGAAAGAGATACATGCTCGCACATAGAGCTGTCTTGTGGAGATGGTGCTTATAGTTACTTTGTTCATGTAATCTAAAATGAATTTTATTCTGACTGACAGCGTATGTTTGCTCTTTGTATATGCAGAAACATTACAAATGCTGTGATCAATACCACTATGGACATATAAATTGCACAATATATATAGTTCTGTAACCCATGGCTGGGAGGGCTCAGCATCCAGCAGGCTCAGGCTATGCTGCTATTTACTTCAGAGGGTCTCATGGTGTGGGTAAGGGCTGGAGGAATAGGCTCCTGTGGTCAAAACTTGCAATACCCTTGAGGGAATAAAACATGGAGATGCAGCAGGAAAAATGCATAATGAGTGGGCTAATGTGTACACTGTTCTTCCCTGAAAGAAAATCAAGGTGGTTGTGAGCTTGACCTAAAGGGATCCTTTCCAGCATGATAATCACAGGGATGGACAGAGAAGTCTCCTGGGAGAGAAGTATGTATGTAGTCCATTCTCCATCCTAAAGCAAAATCAAGTAATGACTGAAATTTAGGGTTTGTTGGGGTTTTTTGGTTTTCCTTTCTTTTTGAGACAGAGAAAATTGGAGAGAATGGCCATAGGCTGTAGGGCTTCATGTATAGATTTCAGGTGACCCTTTTCACCCTAACCCTTTTCCCTGTCAGGTCAATCTTGGTCAGATTGTACAGCTCATTCTACTCAATCAGAGCACAAAACCAACCCAGGCCAGGCTGATAAAAAGCAAGAGAAGTTTACAACATCTTTGTCTATTTATTAGGGTCTCTATTTAAGAACAAAACATTCTCTGACTGTCTGTCCATCTGAACTGTTTTGTACTGCTGCCCATGAGTGTGGAATCTTCAACAATCACAACTGTGATGTGGAGGTCTCATGAAGGTTTGTTTCCCTGCAACAGGTAGAGAGAACTTCACGTGTTGTGGGGTTGTGTTGTGTTGGGTGAGGGCAGATCTGGGAACATGAATATGATGAATGTCATCTCAGCTACAGAACTGCTCAACCTCACCTCCTTAACAGGGAGAAAGGAAAAAAGAAGAGGCAGAGGAAACAAGAATATCGATAGCATTTCTGTTAAAAATTTTTGTGTATTTCTATAAGAAACAAACCCAGATAAATTCCTCATCCTAGCAGGCTTAAAGAGACAGCAAAGATGCACAGGAGGGAGGAAACAAGACACAAAGGTAATGCTAGGGAACATTTTCTTTTCTACATTCTTCATTTTTAACCACCTTCTCTCCTTGTTCATTAATCCTGCAGTCCCCTCCTCTCTTTGAGATGCTTCTCTGAGGTGTATGGCTCATGACTACAGTCAGTGTTAATCGAAACTCTTCCCAGCAGGAGCAGGGAAAACTTGAAGCTCTCTTTGGTCTCTATAAAAACTGTTCCTTCAAAGGCTGTGGGTACAAAAGGGCTTTTGAAGCAATCTCTGTACCAAATCACAGAGTAGACTGGGACCCTGGCTGCAGTTAATGGCAGTGCTGAGGGAAGGAGATCCTGCTTGTTATATATGGTCCAGTTTAGGACACAGCCAGCAGGGCACAGCCAGAAACAAGCCCTGACAAGGAGTCTCCTGTGCTAGTGGAGGGGCTCATTGAGACTGGACAGGCTATCTGCCTTACGACCCAGAGTATCTCCTTTATGTCTTTTCTACATGTATCACTTCACAATATCAGTTGCTAACATCCATCAATGACTCAGATAGCTACTGACCTACTGGTTTAAGCCATTGCAATTTCCTCCTGCAGTGTTCAGTGTAGCTCTCTACTCCCATTACCTCCATGGCCTCTGTCTTTCATACTCTCGAATCTTTTCCTTTCTTCTCTGCATTTTCCCCCTGTTCCCTCATTTTTCCATCTCCTCCCTGTAGCAGAGAGATCCAGTTCCTTTGGGGGCCAGGGGGACAACACAACCCACAATGCATGAGCCCACCAGCTGAGCAGATTCAGTTGGCAGTGTTTTGGCACCCCATCCTTCCCATATCTGTGCATCTCTGTGCCATTTGTGATCAGGGCTTCAACAGAAACCCACCAGGAATTTTTATTACCCCAAGAACAGTGAAGCAGTGCTGTGAACTACTGATCACTGGAGCTAGCAGGATGGGGAGCTTTATTTGTCCTTTTCTTTTCCCCTTTCCTTGACAGTAGGAAAGGAACCACAACCCCCTTACAACTGTCCCATCCTATATTTTCTTCCAAAACCTCAGATCCTACAATTTCCCTTTCCTGTGAAAAGCATTCTTAGGTTTTGGAATAACGCTGCCTTTTGGGCTGAAAAGAGTTGCTGAACTGCTTGCGGAGAGTCTGGCTGTTACAAATCATCACTAACACCCTCCACATGGATTAGCTAGTAAGAACTCCTCGTTGTTGTTATCCCTCGATCTCAAAGTGTTGTGTGAAGCAGGTCAAGATCATTATTTTCATTTCACAATGATTATATTCTCACAGAAGCACTAAGAGTTGGGATGTGCCCAAGGGCAGAGCCAAGCACAGAACCTGGCTTTCCAGAGCCTCATTTCTTGGGAACACACCACTCAACACGAATGATAGCAAAGGGTGTTCCCAACCTTTCTAGACCCAGATCTTACCAGGAGTTAGAGGCTGACATAGCAGAGGGCATCAGTGAAGGTCTGGTACGAGGAGCAGCAGAGGAATGCTGGTTTAGGCAAGCCCACACTGGTAGAGATGCCACAAGGAGCTCTGGTTGTGTGGAAAGCTTGTAGCTGCTGCAGGCTAAGGTTCAGCCTCTTCCACATGAGAAATACAATAAGGAGGGATGTAATGCTGGGAAGCAAAGATCTGCTTGTGCCAGCTGTAAGCCTTGGTGAAGAGCACACAGCTCACCTCATCTCTGCCAGAGTCAAAGCAGTGGCTGTTAGGGTTGTGATGGAGCTCTGCTACTCTGCAGGGGGAAGGTGAAATAACTGTCAGTAGGGGAGATTCCCAAATAGAAAATGAGAGAGGTAATGAAATGATGTAGTGCTTGAGGCAGACCCCTTCTGGTGAACACCAGAGCTTAACTTGACCCACCTTGGTTTGTTCCCAGTGTTTATGTGACTGGGATGGGGAGGGTTGCAAGGTAGAGGAGAACTGGGAAGGACCAGATCCCCCCTCCACATATTTAGCAGTGAGATTCCAGCTTGGTTTGATGGTGATGACAGCAGAACCTCCCTCAGTTGAGTGCTGTGTTGGGAAAAATAAGGCCATGTGGAGAGCTGGAATAGAATGCTCTTGAAAGCTGTTGAGGGAGAGGCACAGGAAAAGGTGCTGCTTTTGGGGTGACTTTGATCACAGCAGAGAGCCCCCCACTGTTCTGGCAAGTCCCACAACCAGCATCTCTGGGTTAGGAGATGGAGAGAGTGGTCTGATGCTCCTGCCATGCTGTGGGTCCACCCTTCCCTCCCAAGAGGAATGCCCTTCACTCTACACACAGGATTTTCTCTCGTCCCATTGAGAGTGGGCTCTCTGCCACTTTATACTTTGGAGAATCATTAGCAGAAATCATTAGCTATAATACAACCTCCCCCATAAATCTCCCCTGCACCTGGATCATTTGTCCATGCCTAATTTCCATCTCCCTAATTTTATGATTTGTCCCTCATTTGATGAGAGTTCCTTCCATTAATTGTGTAGTAAGTGCTTCCAGATAAAGGGCTGAGGAGTTGACCCCATCTTGGAAAGACACAGTTTGGGCTTTTTTCCTGAAGGATAGAGTCCCTCTGAAATATTCTTGCTCCCCTTTCAGAGGGCATCACTCCAAATCTTAAAGGCACCACAGCAGCTTCCCATAGGGAAAATGCCTCTCTCCGATAAATCCTGTTCACTGGAGGCGCCGCATGGCAGATGAAAGCAGCAGAGCTCAAGTCCAAGGTGTCCTCTGCCACAGTTAGAAAAGTCTTGTAGGCATTATCTGTACAATTCAGTTCAGGCCAAGGAATAAGCCTCTGCTTCCACCCCCCGGACCCCTCTTAATTATACTTTGCTGCCCAAAAGCCATCCTGTATCCTCCCACAAAAATCTCCTCTGCTGAACTGTTTCATGTTATGTTAGGCTGCAACAGAGATCCTTCGCCTGTGTGATAATGGGCAGGGAGGGAATTGGTCGAGTCAGTGGAAGAAGGGACTTAGCATCAGGCCTGCAGAGCTTTTCCAGCTTTCCTGCAGACCTTCTGGGTGGTCCAGGATAAGGCAGCTCTTTCTCAGTGCCTCCATTGCCATCTAAATAAGATGGTGATAGGAGCAGTAGGGTGCCATGAGAGTTTAATTAATTTGCAAGCGCTGTGAGATCCTCTGATGAAATTCCCTGCATCAGCACAAAGTCATCTTTAATCTGTATTACACACAGAGATCCCAATAGCAGGAGCATCCCAAATGCACAGGAAAACTGAACTTCAAAGAGGTGCAGCCAAACTTTCTGAGCACCTCACTCAATAGTTTTCTGTCTCTGGCAAACAGGAAGATTTTTCCAAATCAAAGCATTTGTCCTTGAACTTCTCACTATGTAAGAGTGTGAGGCAGCTGAAACAGCTCACACTGGGACACACACAATCCGCAGGAGCTTTCTGAGAGCTGAATTTGACACAGTGGATCTGCTCTACTCTGCTGTTTCTTTCTCCCAGCCTAATCTTTTCCCATACCTGCCTCATATTTGACATGGAGGTTAGAAAATCCACCGAGATAAAGCTTGATCCAAAACTCAATCTGGAGAGTGCAAAAGCTTCCCTGGAAGCACCAAATGGTGCAGGGAGCAAAGCTGGTGGATTCTCAGCACCTCTCTCACTGCCTGTTTCCTTTAATGCTGGTTTACTCTGGAGGCTCTGTCTGTGGCACCCTAGCACTCTTCTGAGCTTCTGTCCACTGCAGGGGTAGCACAGAGTGAGAGGAAGGGCGCAGGAGAGGAGGGAGGCGCAGTGCTAGCAGCAGCTTGCATGTTTTACAGGTAACATTATCTTTTATTGGCATCCTAAAAAGAATGTCAGGCACTAGAGGAGGTTTCTTTTTTTTTTCTCCATTTCTGCTTCAGTGCCATTCCACTGCAGGATTTTTATCACATCCACGATGGCAGCAGAGTGCAGGCAGCGCTCGGTGACACCACTGGCCATTCACAAGGTTTCTGGAGACCTTTTGTCACATCCTCTGGAGCAAACTGTGAAGGTCTCAACATCATTTCTGTTCTAAAGCTGGAAATACTCTGAGGCTGAGCACAGGCCTTTCCAGCTGACTCTCCAGCCAAAAGGGGCTCTCTGCCAGTCAGCCAGACCCACTGAGAGAGAGCTTCCCATTGTTTTACCAGTTGAAAACACCTTTGTAATAATTAACCAAGACAAGTATTTCCAGCAGCCGTCCACACCATAGAGTGTTCTTGCTCTCTCTGAAAGTCAGTAATAGACATTTCTATTGATGTCTGAGCCAGCAGGAACATTTTCACTGGCCAGGCATTGCTTTCTGACCCACAGAGCTTCTCAGAGTCCAGGCAGCTCATCTCATTGATGTATTTCATGTGACACTTGAAATTGCTTCTCATTTTCACAGCAGCTCAGTTCTCTCTGGTTAAAGTTTATGGTAAGATAAGACCTTTTAGACCAGCAGCAGGAGTTCAGTACCAATAGACTGGCTTGCAGTTTGTATTTTTCCTTCCAAACCCCTGATTTCCTAATGGCCTCCCTTGCATGGGCAATAAACCCACAGAAAGTAGGATCACTCCCTTTGCCAAACCCGCTGAGGAGCAAGTAAGTCTGTTCTATCAGAACAGTGGTACCATTGCCACAGAAAGCAGGAGTGAGACAGTCTGTCCCAGGGTTTGGATGGCTGGTTTCAGTTGTGTACAGAAGAAAACACTGTGTGCTGACTGCCAGAAAGAGCCCTGGTGCTGGAGCACTGTCATCACAGCTTAAACCTGGGCCTTAGAGCCCCCGGGGATGTGCAGAGCCCTGTGTGACAGAGCAGGACCATCTCAGAGCTGTCACCCCATGGCTGCTGTCCCAGCCCTGTGCTGTGAGTGCTCCAGGAGCAGATTCTTCCCCTGTGACTCCTCAGATCTCAGAGCAGCTGCAGGAACCAGCAGCTGAGGTTTTGGGGTGTGTGTGAGTGCCTGGAACTGCACTGCGGGTTTTCATCCTGGGTTTGGCAGTTGCTGTCTGACCCCACAGAGGCCTTTCCTCTCTTCTTGCAGCAGGAACAAGCAGTTGAGCACCTCATCCTGCCCTGTGTTCTCTCTGCCTTGCAACCTTCTCCTTTTCGCATGGAGCCATGGGGGAATGCTGCTGTGTTCTCTATGGAAACTGCAATGGCATGAGAAGGAAGCTTTGCCATGGCCATAGTATCATTCCCAAATATCAATTCCCAAATATCAAAGGCAGCCAGATAGCTCTCACACTCCCAAGTGCCTTTTACCAATCTTCAGACCAACCTTGAGAAGACACTTACAATGACGTAGGTCAGCACAGTACTCCCTAAGCTAACTCCCACCTGAGAGAGGATCTTAGTAGGACATCAACCCCAACACTTCTCCTCCTTGCTGCACTTCCAAGAACTGTGGCCATACACTAAACTGCTTTCCTAGATTTCTTGTGCCCAAATGAGGCTACTTTTCCTAGCTGCCATGACAGTTTCACTAAATGCCACCAAAATTCACAAAGCACCGAATGTTGGGCCTCCTGGCAATGGGTATAGAGTACTTCTATTGATTTCATTGCATTTTCCCAGAGGATGATGCAGATCAGAGTTAAACCACAAGAAAGGAAAAGTTCATGATGGGTGTTATCCAGTCTTTTGAACTGAAGCTGAGTCGCAGCTGAGATAGGCAGCAGCATACCTGGTTCTGCAGGAGAGGGAAATGCAAAGCTGGCTCTAGCCCTGCCTTCCACCAAATTCACTCTCTATGGAAAGCATGAAATCACTGCCTCCCCTAGCAAGGAGGGATACTGTATATTATCTGTATATTACTGTATATTATCTAATTATAGCAGGATCTAGGAAACAGGATTTCTGAGTTCCTCACCCTGCTGTGCCACTGCTGGATCTGCAGGAAAACATTGCCACATTCCTTTCCTCAGTTCATATACTGTGAAATAATACTGTGCTTTTTATAAGATTTTATTTTCAAAGCACACACCACATCCGTGTGACACAGCACCATTACTTCGAGACAGGAGGCTGGAGCAGGAAACTTAGCACCATCTCCCTTTGTGCTGTGAGCTGAGCTGGCAGGATCTGGTCTTCAGAACTATCGAGCACCTCAAGTGGAAATCACTCTCTAGTCAAGGTGCCAGATACACCAGAGAGTAAGGCCACTGTGTATGTGCATTGAACTTGGAGATACTCACACAGACGAAGTGGAGGAGCAGATAGCATTGTGGTTAGCATTGCCAAGGACTGGAGTAGGTCCCACCTGAGCAGAATATTCAGATGGTGTTGAAAATCATTGAGAAGGATGTTTGTCTCTGGCAAAAAGAGGACACAGTGGCCATATCTTCAGCTCTGAGAGCTTAACTGAGTTGTTTTGAATCTCTTCCTTGGTTACTTTGGTACTTTATATGATCACAAGCTCAATGGGTGGCACAGCTGGTGGAGGGTTTTAGTTGTGCTGTACCCTCAGCACAAGCAAAGTGCATAAAGATGGGCAGTCATGGAGTACATGAGAGAACAGGCAACAGATCTGCCCTGGTGACAGATCAGGGGTGTGATTGCAAAGCTCTTCCATCCTGCAGAGTTGTGCTCTGGGTGTGAATCTCTGCGCAGGTAGCACATCTCCACAGGCAGGCATGTACCATGCACCTCTCTGAAAGTACAATCAGGATCTGTTGCTGATCCAGGCTGCCCAGGAGGCTGGATCTAAAGGGGCAGAAAACTGCAAAAGTAAGGGCTTTTATTTTTTAGGTAGTCTGATTTTTAACTATGTAAATTCATAGGATTATATCCTGATGATCCAAACACTCTGGGTATGGAACAAACACTGGAATTCCTTTCCAAAATAAATTCCCACACCAACTTGATCTTTCTTCTGCAGTTACCATATTGCATTTGTCCATTGAGCTTTATGTGTGTGTGTGCACATGAGAGTGCTATTGCATGTGTAGTAAAACGTGTGGCAACATGTGAACGTGGGCAAGTGCCTGTGCATGAGAACATGCACCATAGGCTTTGTGTGTGTATGTGTGAGAGAGGGCATATGCATGTCTACAAACTTGTGTTTCTGTGGGAGTATCTACGTGTGGGAACATGTGCATGTATGTAATTTTGTGCTTGTGTGGGAGAGAGGAAGGGAAAGCATGGTAAAGTTATTTGAACCTGTTTGAAGGTCGGGTCTCTCCCCAAGGTTATCTGCTTTTTTTCCCTTGAATCTGTAAAGTAATGGTATTCACACTCACTACTTGAGAAGTGTTTCTTTTTATAGCTCTTCCAGATGACAAATAATGCCTGTTTTTGAAGTCCTTTTTAAGTCATTGTTCCCTGGACGCAGATACCATGTTTGGGTGCAGGAGGGGAACAGAGCGCAGAGCTATTTCCCCTTTCTGTCTGCAGGGAGCTTTACTGGGACTAGTGAAATTCCAGCCAGGATCATCCAAGGGGCTGCAGACTCACAGCACATGAGCTGATAGGACACCCTCTCCTTCAAGCCCCGTGACACAGTGAGGGAGAAGCAGACACCCACCACGGTCCACTGTAGCTGTTCGGGTCTGGACCAGGGAGGCTGTACAATCCCGCTGAAATCAGTGGCAATTTCCTGGAGTAAGCCTCCCGAGTTGGGCCATTGAGAATAAGCCAAATCCAGCCTGGGTGAGTGCACAGGTGCCTGGATCAGAGCCACCCCTTGTTGGGGGCTGGGGTTGATGAAATTTTGCCTATCCTCAAATATTCCGGGTGCTGTTGCCCCCTGTGGGCAGTAGGGATGTGTGGGCAGAGTTTTCCCTGCTTCCCAGAGCAGTACAAGCTAACCTCCTTCCCTGCTTCCCAGCAGACTCGCACAGTGCTGCAGGCACTGGATGATAATGTTCTCTCACCGTAGTGGCAACCTTTGCTTTCTAAAACGAGCCCATTCTTCTTTGCCTTCCTTTCATCCCGAGTGTCTTTGTTGTTGTAGCAGTGACAGCCATTCGGTGCCCAGAAATTGTCCTGCACTATGTAAGCACAAGAGTGTAGCAGGAAACAGGGTTTTGTGCTTCTTTGCCCAGGGACACAGTCATGCACACTCCCATTCCTTGCTGTTGTAGTGGAGATTCAGTGGGACAGTGATCCCCATCTCTGGAGTCTGGCCACTGATTCACTGTCCTCCCTGCAGATGGGATAACTGAGCTTTTTCTGCTGGTCGCATCCAGAGGTATCCTGGAAACTCAGTGTTGCCAGTGGCTATGATAGCAGTTTTCTGGAATATAAACTGAATGGGTGTCTCTGGGTTTGGGCCAGAGGGAATTGCAGATAACCCATAGAGGTGTTCAGCTTCATCTTGGGAAAAGCTCCAGGGAAATGGCTGGTGGGAAAAATAATGAGCACAGTGGAAAAACAGGGAATGGAGAAGGGGCAGGAAGGTTCAAGAAGTAATCCAGAAGAGGGCAGGGGGAAAGCTGGGTTGAATGGATAAACGGTCTGTGAGCAGGAAACGATATCTGACTTAATGTCTTAGTCAGACAGAAAAATTAGATGGTGTAAACTGATCCTTCCTGCAAGGGGTGCTGAACTTTTTTGGTGCCTTTAGAAGGCCATGTTTACAGTAAGTGCAGCTCGTGACCAGGCTCTGAAGGCTTTGGGGCAGGGAGGAAGGGGGGATTCATGGCCACTCACACACACACCTGCCTCCACAGGCAGCCCTGTGCAGTCACTGCTTTTTATTATTATTATAAGGTTGTACTTTGCTTTTTAACATAGAAATACAAAATATACATGCATATGGCTTATCAAAGATGATAACGTTCACAGGTAAGGGAACATAAGTCCACTTTATAGCAATACATTTTCTTCCCCACCCTTTTGCACTGATTAGTGGCTGCGTCTCACCTGAGCTTTCCAGATTTTTCCTTTTAATTTTTCACCTGAATTGTTTTCTCCATTTTAGCTGCATTCATAGGGGTGGGTTTCTCTAAGTGCCTACAGGGATTTACAGTCGTCGTTCTCACTGAGCCCCTGAAATCACAGTCAGGTTTGAGATGCTCTCCTTAAGTGTTGATTATCACAGAGTTTAATAACAAGAGGCAAAGGCTACTTTAGTTTGCACCAGATTCCCATTGACCTGCAGGAAGTTACCCCAGTTCTGGTTTGCACATTCATAGCACAGTCTTAGGAAGGCTGAGGTTTAAAGTCTAGAGCTCTTCAGCTAAAGAGAGGATTTTAAAACCTGGCTGTATGAAGTGGTGCAAGTCTGCTGGCACAGTTTGATATGCACCATTATAAAACCCAGTTTATCATTACAAGCCATTGAACTGATAAACTGATTCAATCCCTGGAAAGGCAGCGTGTCTCCAATAGCACCAAGCCAAATTTATTGGTGTTCGGGTATGATTGAAGTCAAACCTCTGCTTAATAGGTTACCAGTGGAGTCGCTACAGTAACTATCAGCTCAGTTCCAGAGTCAAATTTGCCTGGTTGAGCCTTGTTGGCGTTTAGGTTGGTTCAGACAAGTAGATTCTACTTTACCATTGCAAGTGGTCAGGAGTATGGTCAGGTACCGGAGAGAAGGGAACAGTAAGCCATAGTAATTCAGCCATTTGAGATACTTTGTACATATCTTTACTGTACAGGCAATTCCCAAACTTTTCCTACAAATCTTCATGCCGTAACTGTAGTATCTACTTTCCCAAGTACAGGAACCAAGTGTGGGAATTCAGATTACTTCATAAGGGTCCAAGAGAGAAACAGTCTAGTAACAGAATACAGGTAAGCAAACCTAAAACTCATAGTTTTCCCCTAAATCCACCGTAGGGAATAGCTGTGTTTGTGAATCATGATCCAGGGCTTTGGAAAGTGAGATACATCCTTGACAGTAGCTGGTTCAATCATTGCTCAAAACACTTTGATACCACTTGGGACCTTTCCAGTAGTTCTGGTTAAGCAAGTGCTCAGCAACTCTTATAGCCTGTGGCTGCCATGTGCATTAGAGTCAAGTGAAATACATAGATATCAGACGCTTCCCACCTTAACTATCCTGTGAGACTTTGACTGTATAAATGTCCCAGCCATTTTACATCCAAAGACTATATCCTGATTGCTTTGGTGAAGTTTTGTACAAATTCAACTTCAGCACCTTCCCTAATAGATGAATTAGAGCAAGGACTTTGGGACTGGGCCCGAGATCATTCATGAGGTGTTTATAACAACTGCTCCAGAACATGGAAGGAGCAAGACAGAGTTGGGGTTACCCAGTACTCTGCTTTCACCTTCTCCCAGGACTGTCTGCATGACACAGAGATCACACCAAAGTAGGTCCCTGGGTGTGCTGAGTGTCCCTTCTGCCTGTAAACAGCTCTGGCAAACACAGGCAGCAGTGCAGTGACCTTTGTGTTTCTGTAGGTGTCTCAGGTACAGCATGTTTGTGCTGTTGGAACAGGAAGGAGAGCTACCTGGAACCAGACCAAAGCAGAGCCCAGGGAAGTCTGCACAGATTCGAGTACCCTCAGACTGAGAGCACTGAGGTGGCTGCTCACAGTACGGCATTCCCAGGTGTAGCTAGGACTGGTTATGTAGAACTAGTTGGGTTTTCTACCCGAGCTCACCAATGACCTGTAGCTCCAAATACCAGAGCCTGGGATCCAGGACTGTTCTCTGTACCAGCTTGTCTCCTGGTGGCAGACGTGTCTTTCACAAGGAAATGGAACTGTTAGTGCCTATAGAACCGGATACCGCTGGCAGATCTGGGTGGCAGAAATGCGTGGCAAAGTCAGAAGTCTGGGTCTGGGAACTGAGTGTGGGAGGGTAGGACATGAGCTCTTATAAAGGATCATTTTCTGAAGGTGAGGAGGCTCTGCTGGTGCTGGTATCCTACTAGAGGACAAATGTTCCTTCCCTTTGATCTGTAGCCTGCTTCACCCTGTAGGATTTCCACAAGAGGATTTATCAGTCTGTACGTTTGTTAAGTTGAAGCCGGAAAGGGAAAATGGTCCCTTTAGTCTTTGCTAGTGGAAATTGCTCTGTATGGAAACCCAGAACACAATGAGAAATAAATAAATTGAAACCCAGAGCTGAGAAATAAACAATCCCAGTGGGAATAGTGTGATCACAGGAAAATAAGAACAATAAATTGCCCTTCTCTGAGGTTTCAGGGCTCTTTAGAAACATCAAATAAGTCTCACAGCTCCTTCTCAATGTGGTCATGATCTTTCCCCCATTTTACAGAGGAGGATGCTGAGGTACAGTGAAGAAACAGCAGAAGCACCAGTTGCAGTGTTTAGTGTATATGTGCCCTGCACAGTGCAGTGCCTTTTAGAGACACCTGAGCTAGCTTGATATCAGAAGAGTGCAGCTCTATTAGCACAGTGATCTGTCTGGTATAATTTTCCCCTGCCCGCTGTACTTATTCAGCAGTAGCTTGGGTATCTTCACCCAGCATTGTACTGTGCGGTGTCGTCATTCCTTGTAATCTGATTCATATATTCCTAGAACCAGTGTGATTTTCTGGCTGACCTCTTTCACATCATGGGCTCAAGAATTGCCACAGCCTCTGTTCTTTAGCCTGGAAAGTATGTAGCAGAAAGCAGTCCTGCCCTGGTCTTAGCAATGAATCCAGGTGGGATTTGGCCATATTTCCCATCTCTTCACTTTTAGGTTCTAGGTTCATTTTTGTGGAGAAAACATTCTGGATTCATTCTCTAGTGTAACTTCTGACTGATGCTTTTTGGCTTTACCATGCTTCTTAAAACTAAACATGGTCTTAATGAGAGTTAAGAACATGAGAAGAACCTTCTGGAGAAGTGTGCAGCCATTACTGAGACCAGAGGAAGGGGTGGTTCCTCTTGTTCCTTGGGACTGGCCTCTGGGGGTCACTGTGACTGCAGAGAAATGGGTTGGGTAGGGCAATAACCAGGCAGGAAAGAAAGCAAAACTTAAAGGTGGCGTTTCCAAAAGGCAGTTCTGGTCTAAACTGGACTGACACTGATTCTTCGTGTGCACCAAGGTCACTGTTCTCAATCGGGTTACAAACTGAGTCTTTCTGAAGTGTAGACTTTGACTGTTGAGGCAAGCAAGTCTCTCCCATGGTTGCAGAAGAAGGCTCTAAGCTTCTTAGAGGGCAGTGGTTTATAAGCAAAATAGCCATAAATACATCAGGCAATGGATTAGTAACTTGTGTGTGTGGGTGTAGTACATGTGCATACATATAC
Source organism: Coracopsis vasa (assembly GCA_026283785.1). Taxonomy (NCBI): domain Eukaryota; kingdom Metazoa; phylum Chordata; class Aves; order Psittaciformes; family Psittacidae; genus Coracopsis; species Coracopsis vasa. The sequence goes on along the minus strand of JANHGB010001070.1, from coordinate 10,544 downwards.
ATACAGACATGCATACACACGCAGATCTCTCTCTGCCAAGCTTATGCTAAGTGGTATCATTGAAATAAACTGCCAGCAGAGTTAGGATCTTTGGGTGAAAGTGTATATGTTTGAAAATATAGCAATAACAAGATTTCCTTTGAACAGACCACTGTGTAAAGATAGAATTCCATTGCAGAGGCTCACCAAAGAATGGCTTGAATCAATCTGTGTGCTAAATCTGGTGAGACGAGTCTACAGAAGAGAATTTGATGGCGAACTTATGGTAATTGCATTGCAACTGAAGGTTGCTTGCACACTGAAGGCTAAACTAAGAAATGCGAAGTACATTAATTATCATTACCTGCTATAAAGCCTTTTTCACTATGAGTTGGTTTCCATTGCTCTGGAAAGAGGGGAAGAGGTAAATTTGGAGACACAGAAGGATAAACTGTATGACTAAGAATCAGCATTTTAGGCTCCCTGGTTACTTAGGAGCAGTAGCTTCCATTTTTGAGCACAGATTACAGAGAAATGTTGTTCTCATTATAAAATCTCATGATTTCAAAGGGAGAAGAAGATCTTGTGTGTGCTAGGGAAGAGGAGCATGCAAAGATGTGATGCAGAGATACAACATTTAGAAAGAGAAGAGTAGTGAACATCTGTGGGCTTGATCCAAACGCCTCCTGAAGCTGATTAGACTCCTTCCCTAGACTTCAATGGGATCGGGCCCTTGATACTTCATAAGCACAGATAGATATTTAAAATTACTTCAGCAAGTTAAGATGCTGGAGAGATTGTCAACTTCCAGCAGTGGTGGTTAGATAGAGTAACACCATCCTCCTAAGAGATGCTACATCAAGATGATCAGGGAATTCTGTGCATAAAATAAATCCTCGGGCTTCAAGATAAGAACACGCTGCAGTTCCTTGCCGTATGCTTCAGACTAAAATTTCTTGCTAGCCCAGCTCGGATTCTCTTCCTTCTCCTTCCTGATATGCTCTAGCTGAGCTCAGCTATTCCTGAGCTGGTTCTAAGCATATTAAGGAAAACACTTGTCAGTGCCCACTGCAGTTTATTGTCAGTAATGTGAGCTACACAGGCATCCCCTTGTGCTGCTGTTACTCTCTGCTGGCTTTGGGGGGTCTCTGCCAGTGTTCGGGTCTGCCCCTGTGCAGTAAAGAGCAGAAGAGGGACCCCAGTCTGCTCCTTGCGGGGCGACTGCTGCAAAAGCTCAGCCTCAATCCAAGTCTGCTCAGGCACAGAGCTCGGCTGTGTGGGAGATTTAATGTTGACTTCAGCAGCGAGCAGAGAAGTCTCCCAGGCAAGAGAAAAGGAGTAGTTTAGCCCAAAGTGAAGAGGAATCTTCTCATTCCATTCGGATAGATGATTCTGACCAATTTTTGCAGTGCCCAGTGCAATGTGTCGCTATTTTACATGGGTGAGGGAGAATGAGGCGAGGGCGGGGGTGCAGGAAGGGAAAGAGAAAGCAGTTAATTTGACTGAATAAAGATAAAAGAATGCAAGCACCACCGAATTTGCTGTTTATCTGGACATTGTGTAATGTTGCGGAATCAGATGTGGCACTCTGGCTTTTGCACTGAAATGCCTAGGGAGAAACAGAATCTCAGAATCATAGAATACAGCAATAATGGGAGGGGGTTTTGAAGACTTCCTGAGCCCTTCTCTCCACAAGGCATCCACTTTGAAAGCAAATTCATGGCACTTTGGGTTTCCTAAATAAGAGGAATTTTCTTTTGATCTGAGGAGTGAATTTCTGTTTTCACCCCACTGTAGGGCAAAAAAGGGCAGGGGAATGCCAGGATGCTCGAACAGCCTGTCCCTATATATGAATGGCAGTTTGGGAGAGGTGAGAGCCCAGACAGTACAAAAAGACACTGTGAATTCATCCAAAGCTATTTGGCTGGGATGGAGGACTCTAGTTCAGAAACAAAGGAGAGAAGGCAAAGCTGCAGAGGTTGAAAGGAAGAGCGAAGCCCTGGGATTGCAGAAGGTCTGTGGGGTCCCGCCAGGTCTGGATTGATTAGTATTCAGTATTTATAATATCTCCATAATGGTAAAACAAAAGAAAACAAGCCCAGAGAATGCATTTTTAATCATCAATCATTGCTCTTTGTTTGTCATGAATGAGCGGCGAGGGGAAATAGTCTCCCATAATCACCTCCCTTCACATCTCCTGCCACACAGGCCTTGCTGGGTGTGCTAAAAGGGAAATAAATAAACAAGCAGCACATCTCAAAATAAATCCCAGAGACAGAGGTGCTACGTGGGTTATCAGACCCGCACACAGGGGTCTTGTTGGAGATACAAAGTGTGGGAAGGACATGTGAAAAGCAGGAGACAAAGACAAAGGCAAAACCTAGGGCACTGAACGCAAGAAAAAAGGATTTGAGTTATGGGGGGGCAGCAGGTGAAGGAGGAAGAAGCTTTTTGGAGACTGATCAGTGGTGACATAATCAGAATAGAGACTTCTCATGGGACATAGGACATTGGGATAGAAAGATTGAAAAGCCACCAAATCCAAAAGAATTTCAACCTTTCCAGTATCGGAGCATCACCTCATTTTAGGATTTCCACATGGAAAAAATCATTTTTTTCAAGGATAGCATTCGTGCTGGAGGAAATATTGAAAAGCCCAGAGTTTCTATTAAGAGCCCCAAAACCCCTATCTTATCAGGAACAGCACTATGCTGAACTTCTCCAATGGGATCCCTGCTTTGATCTTGCAGCAGTTCTCACAAGGCCTTTATTGTAGTCCCAAATGCCTCTTGGGAGGAAGGGAAACATTATAATTCTCTCTTAATAAGTGAGATAACAGGCTGCTGGGAGGGTAAGGCCCAAATTTCCTAAAGCAGGGCTGGTGCCTCCACACCCACTCGCTGTGTTCAGCTCAGTGTTCTCAGAGCCACTAGAGCCTGGAGCCATCAGGACAGTCTGTAAGGAACAGCCATGCTCCATCTTAACACTATTGAAAAATAATAAAAAGGTAATGACTTTGTCATTACTGGACATGGCTTTGTCTGTTGGCGAGGGGGGAGGAAGGGGAGGGTTGCTGCATTCAGGCTATAAATAATGTTTCCCATTACCCTGTGCAGTTCTCATGCATTCCTTACGCAGTCCTTGGTTTGCCTCCATCTCCCCTGGTCAGCCTATGGAGCCCCTAGTGCCATACAACAGGTTGGCACATGCTGCAGAAGATAGAGGGCCAAGCGAGTCTGTGTGCCCCAGTGCCAGCATGACCACAAAGACACTGATGGAGGCAGAGATAATGAAGTGACCTCTTCTTGCCCAGGACAAGGGTGTGGGATGACAAATGGATGTAAGTGTCAGGCAGGAACACATATTGGAAGGGATCAAACTTCAGAAATGTCCATAGATAAATGTGCCTTGATAAAAGCTCTCTGTGGTGCCTGAGAGATGGAGCCTGGAACGGTTATCATCTCAGAGTTAACTCGGCTTTACACACTTAAACCCAAGCAGCCCAGCTCCTTAGGAGCAGCTCCTTAAGCAAGTGAAACTTGCTTACAAAGCCCGACTTTAAAGAAGTTTAAACCATTTATTAAAAGACCAAACTGAATTGCAGTATGTCTGTCTTTAACCAAAATCAGGGCACTCACCAATGTTTGGGCTATTTAGTTAAAGACGCTCAAAATTGCCCATCTCAGCATAGTAGATGAAGTTTACTGGTGAAATGAGGATGGGAGGGACCTGAAGAACTATTGTGACTTGGGAGCCATCTGGAAAATAGCAGCGTTTAAACTAAAGGTGTGTTTTTAAGTCAATGGCCCGAAATGTAGGTGCCAGAAGGATATTTTTAAGACTGCATTTATATAACTAGCTTGATATAATTAAGAACTGATTTAAGCTCAAACAAAATAACTCCCTCTTGCACCCAAATTGGAGTCTCCACACTGAGAATTGCATCTGTTGAACTAAATTAGTCAGAAAATCAGGGCAGCTTTATGCTGTAAACAGACCTAGAGCTGTGGAGGATATTCCAGTTCTGTGTCCGGCTCTGCCACTGATTCACTGTGTCCCTAGGCAAGACTCTTAAGTTTTCCATCTGTAAAGTGTAATAAAGCCTGTGTAGGTGCCAGGTGATGTAGAGCTTAATTAATTAGTAAATTAATATAATGAACTCTAACTTGGAGGTCTGTATCAGCACAAATGAATTGTTAATATAAATTTTTATTATTTATTACTATTTAGTTGATTATTTTCTAACAGGGGCAGGCAATTACAAACACACAACTTCACACTTGAATTCCAGGTTCCTGCTTATTTATTTTTGTTTTCTTCTGCATTCGTTCATTGCTTTTTGTAGCCTGTCTTAGGACTAAGCCCCAAAGCAGTGGATATTGTACCTAGACACAAAGAATAGTGAACTCACTGGGAAACTTTGGGACAAAACTGGGGTTAAATGCCACATAGTTCTTGCTAAATGCCAAGTCTTTTGCTTGAAGCTTTATACAGACTTAAGGCAGATAAAAAAAGATAAGGACAGACTCTGAGCAGAGCACATGCTTGTCTATCCTCATTTATATTATTTTATATTAGATATTAGGCAGAAGCTCTTCCCTGTGAGGGTGCTGAGGCGCTGGCACAGGGTGCCCAGAGAAGCTGTGGCTG